>BQNB010171191.1:2391-13593 GCA_026074375.1 Tanacetum coccineum | reverse complement strand
TATATCAAGAAGGGTTGTGAGCTATTCTTAGCTCAAGTAACTAAACAAGAATCGAAGGAGAAACGATTAGAAGATGTTCTTGTTATTCGAGATTTTCCTGAGGTATTTCCCGATGAATTACCTAGACTTCCGCCACCCAAGCAAGTTGAATTCTGTATTGATCTTATTCCTGTTGTTGCACCTGTAGCGCGTACGCCATATCGTTTAGCACCATCTAAAATGAAGGAGTTGTCCAAGCGACTGCAGGAGTTATCAAAGAAAGGTTTTATTCGACCGAGCTCGTCACCATGGGGAGCTCTGGTCTTGTTCATGAAGAAGAAAGATGGATCATTCCGAATGTGCGTAGATTACCGAGAACTGAACAAGTTAACAATCAAGAATCGATATCCATTACCGAGGATTGATGACATATTCGATCAGCTGCAAGGTTCTAGTGTTTATTTGAAGATTGATTTACGGTCTGGTTATCATCAACTTCGTATCCGCGAGAAAGACATTCCAACTACAACGTTTAGAACTCGTTAAGGACATTATGAGTTTCAGTATTCATGGATTTGATGAATCGCGTGTGCAAACCGTATCTTGATAAGTTCATAATTGTATTCATTGATGGCATTCTGATTTATTCTAAAAATAAAGAAGAACATGGTGAACATTTGAAGACTATCTTGAATTTGCTAAGGAGCAAAAAGTTGTACGCTAAGTTTTCAAAATGTGATTTTTTGCTTGATTCCGTGCAATTCCTTGGCCATGTAATTGATAGTAGTGGAGTTCATGTTGATCCTGCGAAGATCGAAGCCATTAAAAAAATTGGGCTGCACCGACTACACCAACGGAAGTACGACAATTTTTAGGTTTGGCAGGTTATTATCGAAGGTTTATTATGGAGGTTTCACTAATATCCGAACCATTAACTAAACTCACTCAGAAAAACAAGTCGTATGTGTGGGGCAACGACGAAAAGGAGGCATTTCAAACATTGAAGCTAAAATTGTGTAGTGCGCCAATATTATCACCACCCGAAGGAAGCGAAGACTTTGTTATGTATTATGATGCATCCCTTAAAGGATTTGGAGCTGTGTTAATGCAACGAGAAAAGGTGATTGCGTACGCCTCTAGGCAACTTAGAAAGAATTAGGAAAACTACGTGACCTATGACTTGGAATTTAGAGAGGTGGTTTTTGCTTTTCGACTATAGAGACATTATTTGTACGACACTAAGTGTACGGTATTCATCAATCACAAAAGCCTACAATATATTTTGGATCAGAAAGAGCTAAACATGAGGCAGCATAGGTGGATTGAACCTCTGAGTGATTACGATTGTGTTATCCGTTATCACTCAGGGAAGGCGAATGTTGTCACTGATGCGTTGAGCATGAAGGATAAGGAGCCGATTCGAGTGCGTGCTTTGGTTATGATAGTGCATAATAATTTACCCGAACAAATTTGAAATGCACAATTTGAAGCGTGCAAGAAGGGGAATATTGGAGCCGAAGGATTTCTTGGCGAAGGAGAGCCATTTGAAGTTAGGTCCAATGGTATGAAGTGTCTTAAAGGACGAATATGGTTACCATTATTTGGAGGATTGAGAGACCTAATCATGTTAGAATCTCATAAATCAAAATATTTCATTCATCCTGGATCAGACAAAATATACCATGATTTCAATAAGAAGCGGACGACAAGATGAATTGATCTTCAGGGACGAAGATCCCTTTTTCGGAGGAAATGCTGTGACAATCCGTCAATTTCAGGTCGTTATTTTATTCTCAAGTATTAATTATATTATTCATTTTTATGTTGAGATATGAACTCACTACTAACCGGGAGAATTCAGGCTTACATTTGTAATTTACATGACGTTTACGAAGAACCGGCAAATGCTACATTAAGCATCGACGGTTATATTTTCAAAATGCCGTAGAAATATTTTTGTTACATTTGTTTTAATTTTTCGTGTTTTGTACTATTTTTACTTTTATGAAAAACGACTATGTAACATACCCTTTTAAATATCAGACTTTGATAATACCCGTCTTTATAAATTGTGGGGCAAGTTTTACAACTCACCCCACTAATATCTCACCCCATAGGAGTGGCAAAAACAAGGTGGGAGGTGTCCACCTTGTATGCCATCTTGCACTATAAACCTACACTTGGCATTATAGTCAAATTCATACATAAACCATCTTTGACTCACAAAACACATAGTAGACCAAAAATTTCAGAAAATCATCTCTCTTGTTACTTCCTTTGACCACCTACACACACCAAAAACATCAATTCTATAAATTTTGAAGATCAAGTAATGAAGAACACTAGTGAAGGTGACTACCTAGTATAATCCTGGCATTTTTGGAAGTGTTAAAAAGGGTTTTCAAGAAGGATTTTGTACACTTTAGGGGCTGAAGTTAATTGGGTTTTATAAAAGTTATTTGGGTAGAGAAAATGATGGTCAAAGTGTTTTTGGAGTAAAGACTAAGCTTGGATTTGAAGTCTACATCAAGTCTTGTTGTTTATTGTTAATCATTTGATCATCATCATCATTTTCTTGTGGTAAAACTTTATAAGTTTTGTTATCATTTTATTTTGATTTCAAAATGTATATGTATGATATATGATGATCAAGTAATAAAATAGTTCATGCATGCATAGATCTAGGGTAAAAATGAAAATGTCTTAACAATAAGTTCTGGAATTTTGAGTAACTTTGAGAGTTGATTTGAATACTCTAAGTTGTAGACAAATGTCTTGTGATCATGTAGCAAATTAGATCCCTATTGGAATGTAAAAATTAAGTAAGTTATGGACAAAACACTAAAACTAGTTGATTCTGACATTGCTATACAGATGGCACAAAAAGTCATACTTACGTACTGAGTTGGTTAAAAAGCTAAAACTATGAGACCTAGATAAAATCATGTAGGTTTTGTACCAAGTGGATGATTAATCAATTCATTATGGTTTGTAAATGGCATCAAAAATGGTAAAAGTAAGATTTCAGTCTGAATTTGTAACTTAACCTTTGTGTAGTGATTTGATCATAAGTATATGTATACTTAAAATAAGTATAAACGTAACCTTGGATCTACAATATATACTTAATTATGAAACTAAGGATATAAAGTTTTCAATTATATCATTTACGGTTATTAAAATACGACTATTTTTGTAAACCTAAACGTATATAAAATTTTACGTCTACACGAACACTATAATTAATAAAACATTTTTACCACTAAAACCCGAGGTGGTAGAACCCACTTCTTGGGAGTTTTTTTAAAGTTAACTTACTGATAATAAACATGTCCCGACCCGAGAACCCAAAAATTTATAATAAGACTCATTTACAAGCTTAAATGGGCCATAAGGCCTAATTGGGCCACTAGGCCCAATATATTAAAATAGACATATTGTACTTTGATTTAAGCCTAACCCACTTAGGCTTAATTAATAGGCTAAGACCTGGTCTTGGGTTAATAATATCAACCTAATAACTTAATGGGCTTGCTTAATGGGCCTATTAGGCTTTTTGGACCAAATTGGACAATACTAGTAAAATGGCTAATAAAAACAAGTTAAAAACCTAGAAAACTTTAAGTGTGAAATAATTATATTTCAAGAAAATGATCATCATATAAACTACATGTATACATATACTTATTTAATTTATGAATTATCATTTATTTTTATCGACTAGAAACCTAAGACCCGTTACAATTTGTATAGGTCTTGGTTGATTGACGCGCCTACTTCTGAAGTTTTTATTCATCGATATTCTCATCCGACATCACTAAGTGAGTTCATAGCCTCGCTTTTTTACACTTTAATTGTTTTATAACGCTGCGAGGGAGATAACATGCTTGTTTTTAAAATAGAACACAAGGGAGATTATATGCTTGTAGCCTTGATTATTATAAGTTAGATTAACTCGCTAGATAAAAGACTCGCGGAAATCATGAATTGTTAATTGCCGGGTAATGTCATACGCTTATACAAGAAATAGTACTATTTGGAGATTACCACCTCTAATCCGTGACGACTAGCTATCATCTCGTGTCGGGAAAATGACACTACAGATGCATTGTATAGAGAATAATATACACTCATAGCGAGGATATATAGTGGGCATTTTTATGATAGGATAATGTTCGGTTCATGAGGCTTATAATAATCCCCCTGTAACGTTGTTTGATCCACATCGTTATATCCTGAAATTTTTGAGAAATTATACTTGTGTTCGGAGATTAGATGTTGGGAACCCCAACATATTTTTATGGTTTTATATATAAACTCTATGGATTCACTCAATATTATTGTTGACTTTTAGCATGTTTTATCTTAGGTCATTGAAAGTAATTCGGCGATGGAGATTTTGGTCGTCGGTTATGGAAAAACCATTTGTTTTGAAGGCCCATTAAATAAATGTCATTCGAGGAATATTTTAAAAAATGTTGTATGAATTATGAATTGATTTGGGACCTATGATGTAAACTTTTATCGAATGAATGTATTTTAAAAATGCCTCTTTTCGAGTTGTTTTCTATGCTTGAGTTGTTATATTATGACGTAGCACCCCAAATGACCCTTCCACTGAGATATATGAAAATGGGGGTGTTACAGATTGGTATCAGAGCTTAAGTTATAGAGAACAAAAGATTTTCAAAAAGATAAAATAAACGAAAGAATTTATGAAATCTTTTGACTATAACGGTGCAATAGAAATCTCCGAATTACCAACGGGACAAGAATGAGAAGGATTTATTTATCGATATATATATGTTGTAATATGATATTTTCATTTATTTTGAATATTAATGTTGATTATGTGATTATTTTAATACTAATATGAGATATTTATACGACGCGGATTGTCATGAAGAACCCTAACCCTCTTGACGAACCAACCGAAGCTATTCCCAAAGAAAACCCAGTTATTCCTGATCAGGAACCCGGGCTCGGGTTTGCTTGGAATAAATCCCGAAACATATACAATAATTAGATTAACTATCGATCCCGATTCCTGATACTTTCACTATTACAACGTTAACTAATTGAATGACCGAGACTAAAATACATTAATGGACGAAATTCATGTTCGAACTCAACCTTCAGTTTGCCAACATCCTAACCCACAACTCGTTTATATGAATTGGTTGGTTTATAAGAAAGTATGATGATGATTAAATGAGAATGTAAATAATGAGGATATCGAGGATAAAGAGAAGTTAAGATTGAGGTAGAATGACGATGGCGGAGTTGATCTTTCCTTTATAGGTTAGAAGGGTGACCAAAACCCCGCCACCTAGACATTAGCCTTCTTGATCCTGAGCCACCAATATGCTGTTCTGCCTAATGCGAGTAGTCATCTGATTCTATATCTCCAGATTCTGAGTCATCTGATTCTGAGTTAGAGGACAAGGAGCAGTAAATTGACACCCGAGGCCACTGTTGGGACTGTTACCCAAAGGCCGTTTGCTTTTCGTGACTTTCTGAGGGGTATACTTGAGGTAGGAGAGTCATCCTCTGCTCGTGACTCATCATATGTTGGTGGATTGGCACCTTGGGTTTTTAGACGTGATTTGGGATGCGACCCGTGCACGAGGCTAGACTACGTATGCTCGATTGGGTACATGCCAAGCTGAGATCGCTTCTTCTAAAGTCAAAGAATAAGATCGGGGAAAAAGAAAGGGAAATACTTAATCATGATTTGGAAAATGTCGAGCGTGCTTTGGGTAATGTTCTTAGAGAGGTGTGTCGTATTGGAGATTGGGGAAGAATGCCTACATTGAAAAAAAGATTGTAAGAGATAGTACTAAGTTGTGTGGGCTTCGTAAAAGGATGCGTGATATAATTGCTGAGAGGAGGTTGCAAGAGTACCGAGCTGTGGAATAGAGGATTTATTTAGATATGGTTGTTGTATTGGGGCTGTTCTGAAGCCTACCATCAGATGAGGAGGATACAGCGTCCGATAAAGAAAACAAATAAATCTTCTTCTGATTGGACCGAGGGACCTTCCGAGCCACGTAGACCACCTAGTGACTCTTAGTAGATTAGTTTATCATTAGTAATATCTTTTGTAAATCACTAACTAAAATTGCGATGTCATTTAGGTTAACTAGTCTTTTTGAAGTTGTGTAGCCATTAAGATGGTGACATTAATGTATGACAATTTTCAACTTGTAATTGTTGGTGATTAATGAAATGACTATCTTTTGGGATTCTTATACTACATTGTGTTGTTGGTTACCTTTCCTATCTTGTTTCTTCCTAAATTGTTTCCTTTGCTTAATAGAGAATCATCAAATGAATACTCATTATGATTTGATTTGTGTTGTAACAGGATCATGCCGCCAAAAGCTATGTCTGAGGCACGTATGCGCGAGATTATTAGGGATCAAGTTAACGCATCTATGGCTGAATTTGTGGCAAATATGAACCGCGAAGCCGGTGGTGCTGGAGTCGGTGGTGCTGGAGCCGGTGGTGCTAGAGCCGGTGATGCTGGAGCCGGTGTTGCTGGAGTTGGTGGTGCCGGACCGGCAGCGCCCGAAATTATTGGGTGTACTTACATGACATTCATGAAGTGTGATCCACACCCTTTTAAAGGCACCGAAGGTGCCGTGAGATTGTGTCAGTGGTTTGAGAAACTAGAATCTGTGTTTCGAATCAGTGATTGCAAGGAAAAGGATAAGGTGAAATTTGCAACGGATACTCTCCAAGGTCATTCATTGACTTGGTGGAATGGAAGGATTGCTTCCATGGGTATTGATGATGCATAATGGTACTGACCATAGACTGAGGTGAGAAGTGGATGGCTAAAGAATTTTGTCCTCGATAGTGTGTTGCATAAGGCTGAGCAAGATAGTACAACTTGAATTTAAAATTGACTGATATTGATGGGTAAACCAATCGATTCCATGAATTGGCCTTGTTGTGTCCTAGAATGGTAGAGCATGAGCAGGTAAAGGTGGAGCAATATATTCGTAGGCTGTCAAAGAATATACGTGGTTATGTGACATCATCGAGGCCTACCGGTATTGATGAGGCTGTCCGTGTGGCTTATCAGCTCATGGGATAAATAATACAAGACAAGACTAATGAGGTTTCTAAAGGTGAAAAGAGGAAAGGTGAAGGAGATCGTGGTGGTCGCGAACTGAGCATTGCATTGCTATTCCTAAATTATACATAGTCGTGCACCTACGTATAATTTAGAAGGGGCCATGCAAGGCAGAATATTAGTCACCGTAAGATTTTGATAAAGATCAATTTTTTACTGTAATTCCAAAAAATCAAGATTTTGTATGGTTTGCAAGTGGTACAAGTAGGGACATCTGCATATGTACCCTTATCCTTTTCCTAATCGAATTACCCATTTGTGGATGCGGTCTTACTTGACAGTTGTTATCTACTTCTTTTTTCCTTTCTTTCATCATGAAATTCTTTGGACACTTATCTATTTATCGACTATTGATACCCGACTTGATGTTTCGATGTTCCTATCCTTTCTTTTTGACTAATCCTCCTTTGAGTAACGTGGGTAAAATTTTGAGATGCGTTCAGAGGTAAATAACGAATTAGCAAAGTATGGGGTTTATGCATATCCATTATGGTATTAGCCTTTCTTTTGACTCAAAATTCGCCCGGGTAAATCACGCATTGACTTTGCTCTTTTATTTCTAACTCTGTCTCTTGATTCCTTTGATTCGAGAAAGGTTATGAGTTATTCCTAGCTATGAAGTCGAATTGGCCAATGGAGAAGTAGTGAGTACTAATAATGTGTGAAAAGGGTGCACACTTAATCTTTTAAACCGTTCTTTTCCAATTGATTTAATGGTTATTGAACTAGGAAGTTTTGATATCATTATTGGGATGGATTGGTTATCATGATATGATGTTGCTATTTTGTGTGGAGAGAAAAAGGTTAGGATTCCCCTGGAAGGTAAGATGTTGGTTATCGAAGGTGATAGAAATAATTCTCGATTGAAGATCGTTTCTTGCATTAAGGCCCAAAAGTATATCGAGAAGGGTTGTGAGCTATTCTTAGCTCAAGTAACTGAACAAGAATCAAAGGAGAAACGATTAGAAGATGTTCCTGTTATCCGAGATTTTCCCGAGGTATTTCCCGATGAATTACCTGGACTTCCGCCACCCAGGCAAGTTGAATTCCGTATTGATCTTATTCCCGGTGTTGCACCTGTGGCGCGTGCGCCATATCGTTTAGCACCATCTGAAATGAAGGAGTTGTCCAAGCAACTACAAGAGTTATTGGAGAAAGGTTTTATTCGACCGAGCTCATCACCGTGGGGAGCTCCGGTCTTGTTCGTAAAGAAGAAAGATGGATCATTCCGAATGTGCATAGATTACCGAGAACTGAACAAGTTGACAATCAAGAATCGATATCCATTACCGAGGATTGATGACTTATTCGATCAGCTGCAAGGTTCTAGTGTTTATTCAAAGATTGATTTATGGTCTGGTTATCATCAACTTCGTATCCGCGAGGAAGACATTCCAATTACAGCGTTTAGAACTCGTTATGGACATTATGAGTTTCAAGTAATGCCTTTTGGACTGACTAATGCACCTGCAGTATTCATGGATTTGATGAATCGCGTGTGCAAGCCGTATCTTGATAAGTTCGTAATCGTATTCATTGATGACATTCTGATTTATTCCAAAAATAAAGAAGAACATGGTAAACATTTGAAGACTATCTTGAATTTGCTAAGGAGCGAAAAGTTGTACGCTAAGTTTTCGAAGTGTGATTTTTGGCTTGATTCCGTGCAATTCCTTGGCCATGTGATTGATAGTAGTGGAGTTCATGTTGATCCTGCGAAGATCGAAGCCATTAAAAATTGGGCTGCACCGACTACACCAACGGAAGTGCGACAATTTTTGGGTTTGGCAGGTTATTATCGAAGGTTTATTAAGGAGTTTTCTCTAATATCCAAACCATTAACTAAACTCACTCAGAAAAATAAGCCGTATGTGTGGGGCGACGACGAAGAGGAGGCATTTCAAACATTGAAGCTGAAATTGTGTAGTGCGCCAATATTATCACTACCCGAAGGAAGCGAAGACTTTGTTGTGTATTGTGATGCATCCCTTAAAGGATTTGGAGCTGTGTTGATGCAACGAGAAAAGGTGATTGCGTACGCCTCTAGACAACTTAGAAAGAATGAAGAAAACTAGACGACCCATGACTTGGAATTGGGAGCGGTGGTTTTTGCTCTTCGATTATGGAGACATTATTTGTACGGCACTAAGTGTACGGTATACACCGATCACAAAAGCCTACAATATATTTTGGGTAAAAAAAGAGCTAAACATGAGGCAGCGTAGGTGGATCAAACCTTTGAGTGATTACGATTGTGTTATCCGTTATCACCAAGGGAAGGCGAATGTTGTCACTGATGCGTTGAGCATGAAGGATAAAGAGCCGATTCGAGTGCGTGCTTTGGTTGTGACAGTGCATTATAATTTACCAGAACAAATTTGAAAATGACAAGTTGAATGTGCAAGAAGGGAAATATTAGAGGCCGGAAGGATTTTTGGCAAAAGGAGTCCATTTCGAAGTTAGACCGATGGTACGAAATGTAAGGACGAGTATGGTTACAATTATTTGGAGGATTGACAGACCTAATCATGTGGGAATCTCATAAATTAAAATATTCCATTCATCCTAGATCAGACAAAATGTACCATGATTTAAAGAAGTTATAATGGTGGCCGAATATAAAGGCTGACATTGCGACTTATGTCAGTAAGTGCTTGACTTGTGCTAAAGTCAAAGTTGAACATCAAAAGCCGTCAGGATTACTACAACAACCTGAAATCCCTGTTTGGAAGTAGGAGAGAATAACAATGGATTTCATTTCAAAGCTTTAAAGAACATCACCTAGATATGACTTGATTTGGGTCATTGTGACTGATTGACTAAATCTGCTCACTTGATTCCGATGAATGAGAAGTTTAAAATGGAGAAGTTGACTTGATGGTATTTGAAGGAGATTGTTTGTAGGTACGGGGTGCCCGTGTTGATTATTTCGGACCTAAACCCTCGTTTTGTATCCGAATATTTGGAGATCCCTTCAAAAGTCATTAGGGATGAATTTGGATATGAGCACTGCTTATCATCCTAAAACTGATGGTCAAGTGAAGGAACGATAGAGACAGTAGAAGATGTGTTGCGTGCTTGCGTGATTGACTTTAGTAGTGACTGGGATAAGCACTTACCTTTAGCTAAATTCTCATACAATAATAGTTATCACGCTAGTATTAAAGTCGCACCTTTCAAAGCTCTATACAAAAGGAAATGTAGATCGCCTGTATGTTGGAGTGAGGTTGGAGATGCCCAACTTACAGGACCAAAAATGATTCGTAAAACGACAGAGATGATTATGCAAATCAAGAACTGATTATTGGCTGCTCGTAGCAGACAGAAAAGTTATGCGGATGTGAGACGTAAACCTTTGGAGTTTGAAGTGGGTAACAAAGTTATGCTGAAAGTATCACCGTGGAAAGGTGTTGTTCGATTTGGAAAACATGGGAATCTAAGTCCCTGTTATATTGGACCATTCAAGATTTTATCAAGAGTAGGTCCGGAGGCATACGAACTGGAATTACCCCGAGGGCTTCAAGGAATACATAATATATTCCATGTTCGAACTTGAAGAAGTGTTATCGGATGAAGATCTTATTATTCCTCTTGACGAAATAATGATCGACGAGAAGTTGTATTTCATCGAAGAACCTATCAAAATCATGGATAGGGAAGTAAAGCAACTTAAGCAAAGTCAGATTCCTATAGTTACAGTTCGATGGAACTCGAGTCGTGGACCAGAATATACTTGTGAACGGGAGGACCAGATGTGGAAGAAATACCCTCATCTCTTTGATTTTAATAAGAAACGGATGACAAGATGAATTGATCTTCGAGGACGAAGATCCTTTTTAGGGGGAAATGCTGTGACAATCCGTCAATTTCAGGTCGTTATTTTATTCTCAAGAGTTAATTATATTTTTTATTTTTATGTTGAGATATGAACTCACGACTAACCCGAGTTGCAAAACGCGTATGACGATCGCGATTTTGACGTCATTATAATTATTTTACGAATTTTTGTAAGCGAACGTCGACATTTAAAACTTTATTTGTCGAAATTTATTATTCGTGTATTCTATTGTGAACGGAAATAT
>BQNB010171190.1:3480-13593 GCA_026074375.1 Tanacetum coccineum | reverse complement strand
CTATCTCCTTCTAGCTTGCTCCATAGCTTACCAAACTCACCCTCCTAGCTACCCATAGTCACATCTCTACAATCTTGACACCTTTCATGGCTACAACTTGGTCCCCAAGTTCATTCGAGCACTATATATGCCGAAACATACAACCCATTTTAAATCACACCTCAAAACTTCATCACAAATACAAATGGAGTTCTAGATCAGTCAAGGAAGAAGTAGAAGGTCCCTAAGATCATAATTGAAGCCAAGAACCAAGAGGAAGAAGCCTTTGAAGTCGTTATTAGGCATACGAACCCAAAAACCCTCATTCGACCCATTTTAGCTCAAATAAGCTCAAGATCTTTTTCAATAAGCTCATAATCTGTATTAGAACTATCATAAGGTCTATTAGATCCTATATGAACTCTTGTTAAAGCCTTGAATCCTAAAACCCATGCATTTTTTATTAATACCCTAAAAACGACCGGTTTTAATTTTCTAGCTAACGAATCCTTTTTCTAAACTTTTGTTACATTAGAACACCTTAATAAGCTATAACCTGTAAAACTCTTTTGGATTTCAAAAATATCATCATTATGGTTTTTGGACTAAATTTGTAAATTATTTCCATGCAAAGGGTATATATCATAACTTTCTGAAATTTATAACTAGAGGGGCTGAAAATCTCATTATTCCAAAGTTATAACTATAAGGACCTATCTTGCCAAGTTTCAAAGTTAAAGGTTTAATATTAATATACTTTTTATATAAAGGACTAAACTTGTAAAAGTTTATAAACCAAGGGTATATATTGCCATTTTTGTATTCTAAAAAATATAAAATATAATATTTTTATACAAATTATAAAAATATATATTAATATTATAAAACTCAATTTTATTAAAACCTGACACATTAATCGTTATTAATCTTCGATCGACGCATTATAAATCAATTACGTTATATATTTAACGTAATTTATCACCGACCAGCTTTTGAAGAAACTTAAATCTATAACGTATCACGTTACTAGGTTATTTCATGTGAGGGGTTTCATTTGGGTATATGTTTTGATGAGTTGCTGGATTTACAATTTAAAGTGTCATAGCTCCTCAAACGTTTACTACATGACCTCTGGATTATGATAGCCCGAACAGTGTTACGATGTTTTCATAAACCAATAAATTAAATTAACGTCAATGATAAACTTTATGAAATAAAGTCTTGAAGTATATACAACCAAACTAAGACTTGACATACACATATTACTCCCGGTTGCGTGACGTGGCCGTTACTTTTATTTCATATACTTTTGCCATCAATCAGATTTCCCTGTTAAGGTGAGTTCATAGCCTCGTCTTTCAATCTTTTGAATGTTTTATAAACCCGCGAAGGGGATACATGCTATAAATTATGAATGCAAGTGTTTTTCCAACTGTATGCTATCCAGATATATTATTGCCTAAGTACCTTCCAGTGCCACTATTTCCATATCATGAATCATTAATTACTTGCATTGTGAGTGAACGCGAATATTGTGGATAGATCTATCGGGGTGTGACGACTCCCGTTGGTGTGCCTATACTTTTGGTACCAATAGCACTATATTTGACTCAATGGGTAACTTTGGCAAGTTACCTTTCCACGGGGACATTTGTTCCTCAACCAATGTCACTACGGTGATTTCCATGTTAACGTATTGATGTCATGAGCTTAGGGCAATAATAATGTTTTTCCCATGATAATTGTATTCGTTGCAATTATTACCATTATGATAACTTGTATTCAACCAATAATATTGTTTTCCATAATAATTGTAAATGCATGCAATTATTACAAACTATGGGTGTATAACAACGTAACCCACCATTAAACTTGTATTCAACTATTATAAATTATAAACCTATGAATTTCACTCAACCTTTGTGTTGACCCTTTTTAACATGTTTATCTCGGGTATTTAAGCAACTTATGGCACGGAGTGGCACAGACTTGAAGATGGCTAAATTGTTATCATTCAAACTTTATGTTTCTTGATTTTGGGACCTGTCTCCATTTGTGTAACTCTGATTTATTAAATGATAACTAAATTTTCCAAAACGTCACTTTTGAGTCGTTTTCTATGATTATGTCTGTTGATCCATGAAGTAATACCCCAGATTAGCTTCTACTGCTATATGTCAAAAATGGAGGTGTTACACTAGGTTCGCATCAAATTTCTGGAGGTCACTACAGAAGGCCTTGGGTACGAATTTAGATATGAGTACTGCATACCATCCGCCAACTGATGGACAAAGCAAGAGAACTATCCAAACTCTCAAGGATATGCTACGTGCTTGTGTGATCGACTCCGGAAATGGTTGGGTTAAACATTTGCCGTTAGTTGAGTTTTCGTATAACAATACTTATCACGCTAGCATCAAGGTTGCACCATTTGAAGCACTTTATGGTCGAAAGTGTCGTTCACCTGTTTGTTGGGCCGAGGTTGGAGAGGTTCAACTCACCGGTTTAGAATTAGTTCAAGAGACAACCGAGAAGGTCATTGAGATCAAGCAAAGAATTTAAGACGCTCGTGATCGACAAAAGAGTTACGCCGGTTTAAAGCGTGAGCCGATGGAATTTCAAGTTAGAGATAGAGTTATGCTCAAGGTTTCGCCTTGGAAAGGGGTCGTACGCAAGGTTTCGCCTTGGAAAGGAGTTATAAGTTTTGTGCAAAGGGGGAAGCTAAACCCTAGATTGTGGACCTTCAAGGTGTTGGCTAAGGTGTGGACGCCGTTGCTTACATGCTGAGCTTCCTCAAGAGCTGAGCATGGTTCACAATACGTTTCATGTATCCAACTTAAGAAGTTGCCTATGCCGACGATGCATTAGCCGTTCCGTTGATGGACTTCATCTTGATGATAAGCTCCAATTCGTCGAGGAAACCAATTGAAATCATGGATCGGGAAGTTAAACGTTTGATACCAAGCCGTATTCCAAATCATTAAGGGTTCGATGGAACCTAGGAGTAGGTCCTGGTTACTTGGGAACATGAGGATCAATTTCGCAAGAAATCCACTTCTTTTCACCCAAAACCGCACCGTCGTCAAGTCCTTTGTCGCGTTCTTAAGCTTAAGACAGGCTCATTTAACGGGGGAAGACTCATAACACTCGTGTAGTTTCAGGTCATTTTACGACGTCATTTAGTGTCACTATTGTATTTTTAGTCTCCGTACGGCGTTTGCTTTTAATTTTAATCGTTAAGTTAAATCGCGTAAAATAAAAATTCGTCAATCAACGTAAACGAGGAACCAAACAATTAAAGTTTACGTCAAGTCAAGCTATATATATTTTTTTTTCGAAAGTATAATCAACTCGTTTTTTTTTCATTTTTATTTGGTACGTAAAACGCTTACGTTTTGTAATAAAATACATTTAGGCTTACCCGGAAGCACACTACCCTATCTATATCTCAACCAAATACCCCACCAATTATACCTCAATCTCAATTGTTATCAATTTCCTTTTCAATGTATGCCTAGCCGGTGTTTAAGGATAGAAACAACGCATTGATATTGAGTTTTGATCTTTGTAATATAATGTGTTGTATAGATTTACGTAGCAACCATTTACATAGTTATTACAACCCATACCATCATTACAACCCATATAAAACCATACCTTTCTTACACCCTAGTCATTCAAGCCCTAACCATGGTTAAGTTAAGTTGACCTTGGCTAGTTACATCTTGCTATAAAAGGCACCTTATTTGCAAGTAAACTTTACTTATCATTTCACTAGCCAAAACATCAAATAAATCTCTCCCTTTTGTGCTCCTACCCACGGCTCACAAACACAACTCATATACATTCTTAGTTTTTGATTTTACAAGTATTCCAAGTGTTCAAGGTTCATTGTTAGGCATATATAAGGTGTATTGGAAGCTTGGTTTAATATTTAAAAGGGGTAATCAAGAAAAGTACAAGATTAGGGTTTCTTGGAAAATTAGGATTTTCTAGTCTTGGAAGCTTGGGTTTTGATTCTAAACTAAGGTTTAGAACTTGTTTATCTTCATCATACTTCATCTTAAGGTCATCTAAAACCCTACACTCTTTACATTTGTGATTTTATGTGTATACACCATCTAGGAAATATATTAAGATGTAAAATAGATTATTACTCTTGATCATGGTTTGAAATACTTTTTCATATGCTATATTGATGTTAAAAACATGTTGGAATAAAAGTATATACATTATACAAGTATGGTTTAATTTATAAAAGTATATATAAATTAATGGTTTAAAGGTTTATTTATCAAAGTTTATAAATATATAAATGCAAGGACTTGTTAATCTTAGACAAATAATGGACTAAAGGACTTAAAATACATGAGACTTGCAGTATAAAGGGTTGTAGAGGACTTGTAGCATATTATTTAAGTTAAAAACTTATAAAATCAATTTTATGAAAATATATAAAACCTACTGTTTTTATTATGAAAATAAAACATTTATTTTATGTTTTTATAAAATACTACATGTTACAAGGATTGTAAGCATATAAAGAACTCGAAAATCCGAGCTATAACGAAGAAGTTACGCCATTTGCAAGTTTACGATAATAAATACTTTTATAAAAATAAATTACTGTTCATCTCAGAAACTTTTTGAAAAATATTTTAGTTAGATAGAACTTTTAATTACGAAAACGTGCTCGAAAGAATCACTAAAATCGGAGTTAAAACGAATAAGATATGACTTTTACGAGATTACGCTAATTAAATTTATAAAAATAAATTTATAAATTGCATGAACATTAAAAATCACTGTTCACCAGTGGGTTAAAAATATTAAAATGTAATATTTTGATACATCTTTCTAATAAGAAACCGTAGACACAAAGAACGTACAAAACAGACTTAAAACGAGAAAGATACGCACTATTTTGTACTTGTGCACTATTTCCTAACATGAATAGTGTTGGTTTGTTTTTAATAAAAAATTTGGCGAAACATTTTAGAATCACTTAAATAATATTTATACATGTTTTAAACTTTATAAATATTATTTTATAAAGGCGATTGAACTATTTATACGAGTACAAATACATGGTTATTATTTATCAAATGCGATTTAAATATTATTTCACAAATACAATTAGATGGTGATGTAGCTATATAGAATTATATATGGTATTAGTTATTCAAAGTACTTAGTACTTATACGACCTATAATTATTTAGGTTGCATTCAGACATTTTCGTGACGCATTTTCATTCTGTGATTTACATTGTTGATTCATTCACTCAAGGTGAGTTCATAGCCCCACGTTTTTACGATTTCTATGATTTACAAGTTTTGGGGTGAGAAACATGCATGGTTTTTACAATTGGACACAAGTGGACATTTTTACATTATGATTACGTGTTTGCCTAAGTAGCGATAACCCTTTGAGCCCACAATCATGAACTGTCAATTACTGTGTAAGCGCGAATGTTATGAATAGATCTATTTAGGATTGACATCCCCGTTCGGGTGATTAGATATCACTGGACAAACGAACGTATACCATGTCGAATTTAGGATGTTGCGGGTTAGAACATCATCACGGGCAATGTTGGCAATTTATATTGCAATTCACACATGTCGAGCTTCAGTGTCATGAGCTTAGGGAAACGTAATTACATTTTTGTGATGTTTGCATACGTTGCATTATCATACACTTGGGAAATCTTGTGGTCCTACATTATATATTTTACCAACCTATGAATTCACCAACATTATTGTTGACGTTTTAAAGCATGTTTTCTCAGGAGGTCAATGAGGTACAAGACAAGGGATACATTGGTGGTTATATTTTGGAAGTCATGTGCATTAAAGACTTGGTCGCATTACATTTTGAGGATATATTTGTTATGGACTAGAATCTTTGTATTTTGAACAATGAACAAGTGAAGCTTCGGACTTTTGTAACAAACAATTTGCTAAATCCAATGTATCGGTTTTAAACGACTCTTTTAATGGTCGTTCTCATATATATCTTGTGCTATTGATCTGTGAAGTAACACCCTCTGACCCATATTCCGCTGCGACCCAATTTAGGGGTGTTACAGCAATAATGTTATTAGCACGAGCAATCACTCAGAAATTTTCTACTCCAACCAATAATCGTCTTCGTACTTCATCAAACACAAGGAATCAAGCTATGATAAATGATGGTAGAGTTGATATACAAATTAAGAATGCTAGCTACGGTGGGAATCGTAACAGGAATGCAGGGAGACAAAATAGGAATCAAGCAGCTAATGCAGGAAATGGTCCGGTTCAACAGATTGATGTAAGTAATCAGATTGTTCAGCGTGTTCCACGAACTTAGTCAAATCTAGGAAGACCAAATGTTCAGTGTTATAATTGCAATGCAAGAGGCCATTATGCTCGTGATTGTCCAAAACCTAAAGTTCATGATGCAAAGTATTTCAGGGAACAGATGCTGCTAGCAATGAAAGAGATGAAGCTGGAGGCACCCTCAATGAAGAAGAAAATGATTTCATGCTCGATAATGCTTATGGGGATGAAACATTGGAAGAGTTAACGGCTGTAGTAATCATGATGGCATGAATTTAACCATCAAATGACAATGCTGAGACTGAGCCAAAATAAGATGCAGAGGCTTTCAGTGAGGTAAATGCTTCGCACATCGATCTCATAAGTAGCATGATATCAAAAGGAGTTCATGAACATACGAATCATGAGAAACTCAAAACTGTTATTAACACATCTGATGATGATCAAATTGATTGTAATATCATATTTGATGATCCTTATGTGGAAAATAATGGTGGAACAGTTGAACATGATTCAAATGCTCATGATCAATTTTTTGATATTAAATGCCTGGCATACAATGTTCAAAGAGAAGTTGAAAATCAACAAAGACTTAATATTAAACTTAAAAAGAAAAAATTGTTGCTACAAAAGGAGCTTGAGATGTGTAAGGAACGGGTCAAAACACTTGAATTTAAATCAGCTCAATGTTCAAAATATAAAGAAACATGTGATGATTTGGAACGCGAAATACGAGCTGATAAAGACACCATTGAAAGAATTTTAAAAGAAGAACATAAAATTGAAAGAGATTTTTTTTAAAAGTGAAAATAAAAAGGTAATAATTCAACATGAGACTCAGTTGGCTAAAAAGGCTTTTAAAGCCAGAGAAAACAGTTATCTTGAGGATATTGTTGATTTAAATGACAAACGGAGTTCTCATGATCGAATTGTTTACAAAATGGGTCAATCAATTCAAACCATTCACATGCTTGGTAAAAGACCAAACAAAGTTTATGATCCTTTTCTAAAAGTTGGGTTGGGTTATCAAAATCCTGAACGTCTTAAGAAAGCGATTGCAGCACAACCCAAAATGTACGATGGTGAAAGGCTTCACAGCACGAAATTAATTATTGATTCACCAAATTCTAAGGAAACTCTTGAGGACGCTGAAGCGAGTAGATTGAAAATGAAAAATAAAATGATTCAATTTAATTATGCAAAATTAAATGCTCTTTATGAAACATTTGTTCCTCAAAAAGAATTTCTGCTGAGCAAACTTATTTTTCAACTCCTACTTCTAATGTATCTTCTGAGTCAAGTAAAGAGATATCGAATTTACCAACTCCAAAAATGCCAAATGAAAGTAAATTGTTAAAGATGTTTGACAAAATAGATGAATCAATTCTTGCCTTACGGAAAAACATCGATGTCACTCTTTTCAAAGATGAAAGAAGAATTACATTGATGATGGTCAAAACACATTAAGACAATTTTACAAATCCGATGTCATTCCGATGCCACTTTCCTTGATAAAGCTTTCGAAAGAACTTAAACAAGATCTTACTGAAGAAGTACATAAGATGTTAAATATTTTTGAGTTAATGGAAAAGAAAGTTGAGACACAATCTCAAAAAGATAACATGTTTCAAAATGAAATTGATCGACTTTTGGAAGCATCCTTCACAAGAGAAATCAAGGATTGTGTGTTAATTTATGTTGTAGAACAGAAAAATGAGATTTTGATGCTTGAAAAAGAAAAAAATTTAAGTGACTCCAAAGATCCAAGCCAATTTGCTCAAAAGAATCAAAATTCTTGAAAATGACTTTAAACGATCTCAAGCTCAAAGTATTGATTTTGAACTTAAATTGCAACATCAAAAAGAGAAAATGGCTTGTAATATTTCTTGAAAGTCAAAATTGAATGATGAAAACATGTTGCTAAAAACTCAAGTTAAGTCAGTTGTTCAAGAAAGAGAAAATATAAAACTTTAAAACTCGAATATAAAATGGACTAGGTTTTGGGTTTGTGGTTATGGGCTTGGATCCGGGTATAGAATTTTAGGGTTTTTCTGACCCATTAAGGGTTCTAGGGCCCAATAAGAGGTGAGGGGTTATTTTTGGACTTTGGTAAAACTTGGAGGGTGAAAATGGATTATTGTGGGTTGTCTTTTATTGGTTGACTTTTGTTGACCAATGTTTGACTGGATTTGACTAAGGCTTGACTTTTCTGGCTTCGACTTTGATTCTTTGGCTTCTTTTTGTACTCTTCTGATTCTCGTGTCCGTGCTTGCCCGTTTTTGATGGTTTTCTTATGATTTTTGATATATCCATACCTGCACACACAAAACACAAATACAAGCATATTGTTGCCATTTTTGGTCTATTTTGGGTTTAATTGGGTTGTTTTAAGCATAAATGGATATATGTATTCTACACTTATCAATATGGCACATGAACCTCTTTTTCCAGTTGGTGAAATTTTCCACTTCTAGTATAGGAGCGGCATTTACTGGCCACCCCTATATTCAAGAGTTTGTGGTACTTCTGTTGCCATTTAAGATGTATCTTAATTTTAAAAATCTTTTGAGCAGTTATAAAAACTTTGAAAAGGTTTTATAAATCAAACTACTCTGATACCACTTGTTGGTCCCTTTGAATGTGATATAAGGATTATCAAGTTAAACTAATCACATTCCATGACAACAAAGTGAGTTTTAAACAGATATATATGAAGAATATAAAGAACAAGTTTAAAACACATAGAAGTAACTTTTCAACGTATAGGTTCTTATTAGAATCAAATAAAGAATCTATGACACACCTTGCTTGCGGAATAGCAAGGTGGTTGAATGATAATTGGGTTGTGATCTCCTTCTAACTTAAACTCTAACCAAAGTTATGAGTATAAGAAAATAAACTATTTGACTAGAACTGAAGCTTCAGCTTCAGCAGTTTCTATTTGGTTTGTTTGAGAGATAAATGCTCTTTAATGTGTTTCACATTAATTGGAAGAGATAACATTTACTCTCAACATCCCTTTCCTTTTATAGGCAAATGAATTAGGGTTTACAAGTTAACCAAGTACACATGGCAAGCATTAAATAGGTGGTTGAGCTACCATTTAATGCAGCCATGCTTTATAGTAACTGGTATAGTCCTTTACGGAAAGTCGTTGTACTTCTATACCAACTTTAGAAGTATTCATTCCCAAGGAGATTGCTTTATTCCTTTTGATATAAAGCAATCTTTTTCCTGCCTTTTAACCCTTCTAGAAGTGAAACATTTTGTTTCAATCTTCTAAGAAGGAGATCGACATCGTTCAGCTTGGAATTGTTAACCAAGCTAAACTAAAGCTCTTGCTAAGGTCTTCTTTAGTTTCTGATCCGCTGCATAGATTAAAGTGAAGATGATCTTGATTTTCTAAGTACCCGAAGAACTAAAGCTGAAGTTTCTTCAGCGACTCAAGCTGAAATGTCTTCTGCTTGACTTATACTTGGGGGATTTTATGTTTAAATCTACTAAGAGACTGAAGGGCTCAGGAACTGACCCCAACAATCTCCCCTTATTTGACTATATAAATAGCCTAAGTTAAAATCAGTAGTAAGTGAGCAAAACAACTTCTTCTTACAAACTGATATAAATTAAACAAAATAAACTGATAATCATCGATATTAACTTTCATTACATTACATTATAAAATATAAAGTTATTACAAATGATTATAACTTTTATTGCCTCAGCTGCTTAATGAGCCTTATCTGCTTGAGTGGGTTTAGGTTTCTCTTGTCAACTTCAGCAAGGAAAAACTAACTAAAGGTCCTGACATGAT
>BQNB010171189.1:2510-13593 GCA_026074375.1 Tanacetum coccineum | reverse complement strand
GGGCATTAGTGACAGATGTGGTGGCGGCTGTTGCAGCAGGTGTTGATCCGGTGGCTCTTTTTGGTGCCATTTTCTTCAATCACAAGAAAATATAATACCGATTAGATTTCGTAAAATCATAACCATGACATGACATATACACAATAACTAAAATGAGATCACAACACAGTGAAATGTACACTAAATTGAAGTTAATAATGGTGTAACTAAATCGACATTTATTCATAAAATTCTATTACAGACATGACATAATACCACCATTCTATATATAATTGGAAAACATACATGATTGGTTCAGATACAAAATGATCACAACGATTAGGTTACAAGATAAAATATACAACGTAAAGTCATACTAGCCGAGAGTTACCCGTAATACTTAGTATGTTGTACAAAATAACTAGCCATAACATGATCTATGAACTGCTACCAGCCTCCCCTGGTGCATATGACTGTGCAGGACCTTTAGCGAGTCCCTGGTATCTATGAAACTGTATCATCTGGGTCTATAGTCCCTTCAGCAGCTTTAGTGCCTCAATAAATTGTGCCTGTCTCTTGCGGTCTGCTGCCAGCAACTCTGTAATCGCCGCCTGTCTTATGCGGTCCGCTGCCTACAACTCTGTAATCACTGCCTGCTGACCTAATACAGTAGTATGCAGTGACATAACCTCTGAGCGTGCAAGATCACTAGCGTCTATGGATCGTCCCCGAGCCTCTCGAGACATCCTAGCCTCTCTCTCCATCAATAGAGTTATACGAGCATGTGCACGCCTATCCATATATATCATGTTGAGCCAACCAACCATCAGTTATCGCTCAGTCTACTCATCATCCAACCTTACATAGATCTCGTCTGTGTCTTGCCTAACCCTAGTGGCAAAATCTGTCATCCGTCGACCCAACTCTGTGTCATTAGTCGTTGGTGCCCCTGGCATGTCTACCAGCATCTCATCCTAAGTGTCGATGATCCCATAACTGGCATCTCTCTCTAGATACCGCATAATCTCCCTATCTATAGTGGTAACAAAACCATAGTCTGATCTAAAACCTTTAGCCGGTCTAGCAGCATGAGTAGACGAGCTCTCTCCGACCTCGTACCTAGGACCAAAAGCAAAACATAACCTCTTACGAGGTGGTAAACAAACCTCAGGCATGTCTGCTCCATGGTCAGTAGAGGGTAGCAGTAAAGATGGTGATGAAGTAGGTAGCGATATGGGTAAGAGTGGTGGTGTCCCCGATCGTGGGGTACCTGATGGTGATGTATCTGCTTTGGCATGGGAGAGTATGATATGGGGCCTCGGCTCTTAGCCGGATCATCGCAGCTTTGTAGCCCAATGGATAAGTAGGACTAACAGGTAATGGTGGAGGTGATAAAGGTAGTGGTAGTGATACTGGGAGTGGTGATGACACTGGTAATGGTGATAGTATTGGAGGTAGTGGTGGAGAAGGAATCTGAGGCAGTGGTGATGACCATGGGGAAAGTGGTGATGGTGGTGGAGTAGATATAGCAAGAAGTCTGGAAACCTCTGTTTCAGACCAAAATGGTGTAGGTGGCTTATCTCGGATCGATATCCTAGCAGTAACCCAGTATGCAGGATGTGGTGGTGGTGTGGCCGCAGACTCGTCGGTCTCAAACGACTCAGTCTCCTCAGCAGATGAGGCATGCTCGACAGTTGGAAAAGCAACAACTATAGAGTCGGCAGGAGCTAGGTGCTCCTCCTTCTCCTCATCCTCCTCAATATCAACATAATCATCATCCTCATCATCATCGGATGACTCGTCTTTATCATCGCTATCGTCTCTTCCGTCAGCATGATAATCGGCAGGATCCTCCTTAGGGTCCTCATCATCACCCTCCTCCGGATCCTCCTTGGGACCCGACTCAAGAACATAGCCTGGTGAATCAGTAGTAGGTAAGACATCAGTAGGCAGTAGCTGCTCTTTAGCCGGGAGTATATCGTCCTCCAGTGGCATAAACTCTGAATAAACAGGCTCTGAAACAAACTTTGGTGAAGGTGGGTATTCATAACTCCTTCATTATTATTCAAAAAATTATGATTCTTAATGTTTTGGAATCCTAAAAATATGTGTGATCTGAGAAAAATAACCAACCTTATATATCAGTAGTATTTTGTAACTTGTTTTTATACAATTTCTTTTATAAACCCGTTTATTATCGTATAACTTGTAAATTACGTATCTCCTTCGTTATCAATCAGTTTTTCGAGTTTCTTACCTTTTTGGAATCCTCATGGGATGCATTATTTTATAAAAATATAAAATCAATAGATTAAAATTCGAATTCTAACAGCCCCTTTTGATCAATTCCTCAAAATGTGTTTAAAGTTGTTTTTATTACTTTTTAGCTTAACCACTTTGTTACAAGTCCATTACAATACTTATTATCACATGTCTTACATCCTTAGGGTCCCTAATTCATCATTTGTCTATATATTGTCCAAAAATCATAAGATCCAAATGTGTACACACTTATTTATCCATGAACTTTCATAAGTATACTTTTTAGTTAACTTGTTTACATATACTTTTTATACATAACAAACACTTATACATTGCTTATACTTCCATTATAACATGATATGAACATTCATTCAACATATATAAAAGTTTACCAAATCATAAACAAGTGTAAAAATCTATTTTTACAAGTAAACATGTTCTTAGATGGTGTTTAACTACATAAACATCATATATGCATAAAATCACAAAAGTAAAGAGATTGAGAGTTTTAGGTAACCTTAATATGAAGTGTAGTGATGAACAAAGTTATCTAAACCCTTGTTTAGAAACCAAACCATAATTCCAAATGAAACCCTAATCTTGCTTTTCCTTGGTATGACACTTGTAAACCTTAAACCAAACTTTCAAATAACCTTAGGTTATCTTAGATATCATGTAGGAATGTGTGTAAGTGTTGTAAATAAAATTTTGTACGGATTTGGTGTGTGCTTGGTTTGAGTCGTGGGTAAGAGAGCCAAAAGGGGAGAGGAATTTTGTTGTTTACACCTTGGAAATAAGAGAAGTGTGTGTTCTATCTTAGCTAAGGCATTATATACCTAGGAGACTAGTCAAAAGACATCAAGAGGGTTTCATGGAAGTCTTGGTCAAGACACTATTTGAGTTAGTAAGAAAATATCACTTGGTTCCCTAATATGGACATCATCCCATGAAATAAAGGAAGTGTGATTGCATTTTGATAATATTTTTGTATCCATCTATATATATCCAGCCATAAGGGATTATAAGTGAGGATATTTTATAAGTTTTAGGTATTGGGTACAATTATGGGTATTTGTTGAAGCGTAGAAAAGTTTTGGTGGTTCTGGGTATGCCTAAACGTATTTTATCGCGAAACGTAATCATTTTACGTAACCAATAAAAATAAAATGAACAAAGTTAATCATTATCCTCAAAATAATTACTTAACACTTGCTTGATGTGAACATTTAATTGTTTGATGCCCGTTTACATTGAACGATAATTTTTAGCTTACGCGATTTAACTTAACGTTTACGATTTAAAAGCAAACGCATACAATATTAAAAATAAGTAGTGAATTTATTGACGTCGCAAATGACCCTAAAACACGGGGTGTTATATACTTCATCTCCCTCATATGCATTTTTGGAGGAGCCAACTAATATTATATCCTAAATCATTCGCTCAACACCTATTCATACTTCACCACATACACATACTGATACTTCACACGATGATGTTGAAACTTATACCCTGGCCTAACTGTCAAAAATTCACCCCTAGCCCAACAAGAAAATTCACCACTAGTTAACACCTCTGATGTTAAAAATCAACAACATCATTCGGCCTATATAACCCCTACTGGCCCAACTATTTTGTCCGCCCAAAATGAAAGTCCAATATCTGTTATTAGCCCAAACCCAATATTTGACAGCCCTGCTCAACCCATTTCACCACCTATTGTTAACCTGAACCCCGTTTTGGTTCATCCCATGGTCACACGTTTTTGTGTCGGGTCAAATCGTCCCACGTAGCGTTTAAATCTTCATGTTTCCACTATTTCTCCTTTACCAAAATTATATGTTGATACGTTTAATGATCCAAATTGGCAAAATGCTATGAATGATGAATATAATGCACTTATTAAAAATAATACTTAGACTCTTGTCCCTAGACCCACATATGCCAATATTGTCCGTTATATGTGGTTGTTTAGCCACAAATATTTGGCTGATAGGACTCTAAGTCGCTACGAGACTCGTCTTGTGGCTAGGGCTGTAAACGAACCGGGCGAACACGAATGAAGCCTTGTTCATGTTCGTTCATTTAATTTTAACCGGACAAATAAACAAACACGAACACTTAAACGGACGAATTTTTATTCATGTTCGTTTTATAAGAAAATGCGTTATTCGTGTTCGTTTATGTTCGCTCTTTAAGACATTAAATGAACATAAACGAATGGGCATAAATGAATGTGGGAAAACAAAATTAAACTTTATAAAAGTGTACATAATATTATGCTCTATAAGTCTTGTTTTGTTTAAGTAAACGAACTTTAATAGTATAAAATAAAAAGATATGGTATAGGAACATAAAGAAGATAAATGAACATAAACGAACGCATAATCAGATGTTCACGAACATAAATAAACAGACGAGACTTTTGTTCATGTTCTTTCATTTAACTAAATGAAGGTAAAATATAGTTTATGTTCGTTCTTTTAATAAATAAAGAAACCTTTTACCGAACGGTTCATGAAATGTTCGCTGAACGTTCAGTTCATTTACAGTCCTACTTCTGGCAAATGGCAATACACAGTTGTCAGGTGTTGATGTTGATGAGAACTTTAGTCTAGTTGTTAAACCCGGCACTATTCGCATCGTTCTTAGTTTGGCTATTTCTCGACATTGGCATGTTCATCAGCTGGATGTCAATAATGCCTTCTTACATGGTGATTTAACTTAGACAGTTTATATGCATCAGCCTCCTGGGTTTTGAGGTTCGGCACATCCTGATTATGTTTGTTTATTACAGCAGTCAATTTATGGTCTTAAGTAGGCTCCTTAGGATTGGTTTTAGTGCTTTGCCGCTTATATTACTCGTGTTGGGTCTTCTCATAGTTGTTGTGACACATCATTATTTATCTACAGACAAGGGACTGATGTTGCTTATTTATTATTATATGTTGATGATATTGTTCTCACTACCTCATTTGAGATTTTGTTACAGCGGATTATTGCTACTTTACATCGGGAGTTTTGTATGACGGATTTGGGTTCTCTTAATTATTTTTTGGGTATTTCAGTCACGCGTATTCTTCAAATTTAGGTCGGTTTTAGGTTGGCGGGTTCGGGTTGACAGGTTGGCGGGTCAGAAAACCTCTACCCGAACCTGACCCATTTAAATAATCAGGTCAGCTATGTCAACCCTAACCTGTTTACACATAACCCGAACCTGACCCATTTAACCCGTATATATACTTGGGTTGACGAGTTAAATAAGTTACACTGGTTAAATAGGTTAAACAGGTTTCGAGTCGACCTGTTTAACCTATTACACGGGTTAAACAGGTTTGCGGGTCGACCCGTTTAACCCATTTAACACATATAATAAAATATAAATAATTTTTAATTTTAGAAAAAAAAATCTTAAACGGGTTGGCGGGTAGACCCACTTAATTTATTCCCAACCCAAACCTAACCTGTTTCATAAATGGGTCAGATGGGTCGACCAAACCCGACCCGAAATCTATTAGACTCAACCCAACCGTGTTAATTCTTATGTCGGTTTCAGGTCGGGTCAGAAATTGCCACCCCTGCTCTTCAAGGATGTTTTTATCTTAGTGTAAGTATGCTACTGAGATTCTTGAGCGGGCTAATATGGTCGGTTGTAACTCCAGTCGGACTCCTGTGGATACTGAGTCTGAACTGGGAGATGATGGTGATCCAGTTTCTGATCTGACGTTATATCGGAGTCTTGCGGGTTTTCTTTAGTATTTTACTTTTACTCGTCCTGATATTTCTTATGCAATATAGCAGGTTTGTCTTTATATGGATGATCCCCGGGAGCCTCATTTCTCGGCTCTTAAACGAATCTTGAGGTATGTTCGTGGTACTCTAGATCATGGGTTACAGTTATTTTCATCTTCTACTACCTCTTTGGTTTCTTATTCGGATGCAGATTAGGTTGGTTGTCCTACTACTCGACGATAGACTTCATGTTACTATGTATTTCTTGTCAACAACTTATTCTCTTGGTCCTTTAAGCGTTAACTATAACACCCTGTGTTTTCAAGTCATTGACGACGTCGATAAATCTACTATTTATTTTTAGTGTTGTACGCATTTGCTTTAAATCATAAATGTTAAGCTAAATTGTGTAAGCTAAAAATTAACATTTAATGTAAACGGGCATCAAACGATTAAATGTTTACATCGATCAAGTATTAAATAATTATTTTGAGAATAATTATGGTCTTTGTTCATTTTATTTTTATCGGATACGTAAAGTGTATACGTTTCGCGATAAATTGCGTTTAGGCATTAGCACTCCCGGAACCACCAAAACTTTCTACGCTTCAACAAATACCCAATTTTTACCAATACATTAAAATATTACTAAAACTATCACATATATCTCCTTTGCCGAAAATATAGCATTTAATACCAGGGAAAAATAATGAAAAACCTTTCATTTGGTCAAAGTGAATACTCTTATTCAACCCATCCTAGTCATTTATGTCTTTTGCTTGGACAAGACCAAGACCATCCTACCCAGTCCTTGTCCCCTTTTTGACTAAGTTTTTTACACTCTGTATACATAAGAGATATAGCTCATACATGCACTAACACTTAGTAAAAATCAAACAAACCTCCCCTTTGGCTCTCTATTGCTCACGGCAATAAGCAAGCACCCACACAAACCCATATCAATTTTTATGCAACCCATACACTTCTATACACATCTATCCTAAGACATTCTAAGGTGTTTCCATCCATTGAATCACCATTTCCAAGTATTACGCAAGAAAAAGAAAGTTAGGGTTTTTATTAAGTAAACAAGGGTTTTCTTAAGTGCAAGCTTGGGTTTTGAGTCTAAACACGGGTTTAGCATTCATTTCTCATCTCATACATCATCCCTAAGGTCTTCTAAATTCCTTTATACTTTTTATTATCATTATTTTATGTGTTATATGTTATATATGGCTAAATCACCACTAAGGACTTTTAAATATGTAAAAAGAGTTAACACTTATGTTTATGAATTTACACACTTATTCTTATGTCATATGGATATATATATATATATCATGAAATAATGGATCTATAAGTATGATAACATGTTGTATAAGTATAAACATGTTTAGTTATAAATTAGGGTTTATAAAAGTTAATAAAACAAACTTTTTATAAATCAATACACTTGGATAATAAAAAGGTTTTTATTTCGTGTTTCATACAGAAGGTAGAGCATAAAATACTAATAATACATCTCATGACGATTCCAAAATGATAAGAAACTCGAAAAACCGATTTATAACGAAAAAGATACGTTAATTACGAGTTTACAACGAGAAATACTTTTATAAAACTATTTTTATTAAAAACATATTCATTACAGCAACTTCAGTTTTTAAAACATCAAAAATATGATATAACTTTTAATTACGAGATCGTACTCGAAAGAATCGCTAAAAACGGAACTATAATGAATAAACTTTGACATTTCGATAAATTAAATTTTATAAAGTCATTTTATAAAAACTATGAAACAGTAAAAGTACTATTTCATCAGCAGACAATCTTTGTTAAAATATAATTAAATCTTTTAATAAATAGAGACATACTCGAAGGAAACACTAAAATCGGGGATTATAAACGAATAAGTTATTACGATTACGGGTTTACGCTGTAAATTAAAATCTAATAACGGGAGCTAAAATAGCTGTCAGTGAAACAGTAAAACACTATTCATCACAGAATATCTAAAACTTGAAAATGTAATATTTTGATCATCATCTTTTCTACGATGACGTGGGCATAAGAACACTTTAAAAATGGGCCTTAAAACGCAAAGTTATGATAGTTTAAATTTTTTCGCTAAAACGGTAATAATAAACGTTTTAACTCATTAAACACCATTTTACCCAAAACCTTTAGTGGTGATTGAGCTATATAGAATAATATGTGGTTATCGAAGTACTATATTACTAGGGAGTTTCATAATGAGGCCTCTTCGGATGGCGTATCGACGAGTTGTTGGATTTACGATTTAAAGTGTCCTAACTCCTCGAACGTCATGTCATGACCTCTTAAATTATGATAGCCCGAACGATAGTACGATGTAACAACTATAAGATTATATTTAAGTACTCGGTACTATCGGACTATGATATTTAGGTTGCATTTCGATCTTTTACGTGATCGCTTTATCTGCGATATTTGGATTATCAGAACTCAAGGTGAGTTCATAGCCCCACGTTTTTACATGATTATGTTTTATATGTTTTTGGGGTGTGAATGTGTTGCAAATGCATTTACATGGTTAGTTACAAATTGAATTATGCAGTCTTTACTTGTCTTGCGATGGTGATAACATACTTGGTTTACTTTTTTGGACGTAAAACACATAACTTGACTTTTTAAGTAATAATTACGGATTAGCTTAGTTTTTCATGAAACTGTAAATCACTTGGAGGGTGAGCGCGGAATGTTATAAAATAGAACTATTGGGATTGACAAATCCCCCGTTCAGGGGATTAGCTCTCACTAGTTCGAGTTCGAAACTACAACTGAAGTTAAATCATGTCGGATTACGACTGGATTGGTGTCGTACAGGGCAACACTGAATACTAATGAAAATTTTTACCATGCCTTGAATAAGTGGCATTACTTATAAGTCTATGTCGCAGTTCATGAACTTAGGAGTAATGTAATTCATTTCTATTACTGATATACTTGAAACTAATTGGGATTTTGTGCTATTATAAGTATCTAACTTAAAACATTTATTAGGATATTGTGATCATTAAAATATCTACTTGAAGCATTTTTGGATATTGTGTTCTTTATTTTATCTACTTGAAAACATTTTAAGATTCATGTTTATTTATTAGCTATCGTCATTACAGTTATATACTTGAAACTTTTTAGGATTTTATATAGGAAAGCCTTATATGCGCGGTTTATGTGTTGCAAGTCTAGTATGGCAAAAACTTGTAACCAGTAGACCTATATATATTGTTTTGGGATTTACAATTAGATACTTACGGAAAACCTATGACTCACCTCAACTCTTTATGTTGACCTTTTAAGCATGTTTTTCTCTGGTGAAATTAGATGCTGGCATATTTGAGGAAAATGGGTCAAAATTTTCTAGAATACTTTTCAAACGATCACTTGAGGGTCGTTCTCCTCAGACTTGTGCAATGGTATTATGAAGTAACGCTCCCGGAAACACATTCCGCTGCGACCCAATTTTGGGGGTGTTACAATAATTGTTTAAACACAATTATTATGTAAAATGATATTGTTATGATCTTGGGTCACGTTATTATATACCCGTTATTTGTAATAATTGTAACGAATGCAATTATCATAGTAATGGTGTATTACTTCGTTATTGTCTTGTATGGGGCTGTGTGCAGTCTTGTATTGTATAGGATAGTCTTTGGTATGATGTGCTTTGGCAGAGCACAAATCGATAGTGTATATATTCTACCCATAAATTATTGATATATTTTATTTATTGAGTAATGGCACTTCGGTGTAAGGTAATTGCCATTTACCTATGATTTTCATAATATAGTGGGTTGGTTACTATCGGCTAAATAAAGGATTCCGTCCAATCCGATAGATCTATCCACAATATTGCCTTCACCGAATGTGATTAAGGGTCCATGGATTAATGAGGGACTTTTGGCATAAAAGTAACATTAGACAGTAGCTGTAATATGTGTATCTAGGATGATATTAACTTGTAAAAACACTTGTATTCCTGGTTTAAGCATGTATAAGTCTTTGAAAAGTAATCACATTGTTATAAGATAAATGAGTATGTAAAAGAGTTTGTAACGAGCATGTATCCCCCTCGCGGGTTTATAAAACATGTAAATGAGTAAAGGCGAGGCTATGAATCTCACCTGATAGGTAGATGTAGTAATTATTCTGAAATGAAAGCTGACGACCTTATCACAATCTTAACCGGGGAATGTTGATATAATAAAATGATAGTAAACAGCCACGTCACACAACCTGAGTAGAATATGTCAAGTCTTAGGAAGATTGTACTTTAGAACTTTGGTTTAAGAGTTATGAGTTTGATTGAAGAGTTTGGAATTATTGTATCACCGTTCGGGCCATCATAATTCAGAAGTCATTCAGTAAACGTTTGAGGAGCTAGGGCACTTTAAATCGTAAACCCAACAACTCAGTCAGAACGTAATACCAAGATGAAACTCCTTAATATGAAGCTCCCTAGTATTGTGATATGATATAATTGGTTTTAAGCGTTTTAATCAATATCTGGAAATGTTAAGCACGTCAAGCGTTAATTAAAGTTATGTCTGGTAAGGTTTTAAATATGATTTTACACTTTTTCAAAATGTTACATTTTAGACCCTAGGGTTTGGAAAATTGCAAGTAGACCCCTGGGGTTTGCATTTTTACGACTTTGGTCCTTCAACTTTGAAAGATATACCAAGTAAACCTTGGACTTTGAAAAGTGACATAACAAATCACTGGAGTTATAACTTTGATAAAATGACACTTTTAGTCCTTTTAGTTATAAGTTTCTGAAAGTTACAATATATACCCCTTGCATTGATTATAATTACAAAACATGTCCAAATTGCCATGCAAGCTTAGTTTAATATTTCAATAGACATTTATAAGTTATAATAAACAAAATATGAAGTTTTAACGCAACACAAGTTGAAAATAACAATTCGTTAAGCTAGTAAGTAAAATGGGTCAAATTAGGGTTTCAAAATGTAAACGCGTGGGTTTTAAGTTCAAATTCCTTAATTAATCAATAAAGTGGTTATTTTAACATTATTTAAGCATGCTAGGATATATTATA
>BQNB010171188.1:0-13593 GCA_026074375.1 Tanacetum coccineum | reverse complement strand
TAGTTGGGACAGTTGGCTTCAACACCCTTATTTGTTATCTTTGTAATGTTCTAGCGCCTTGCTAGTTTGTCTCAATAAAAGTTGTCGTTCAAAAAAAAACATCATTTATATCAACTAGGCGAGTACCCGCGCATAGCGGTGAAAATTACTAGCGGCCGATAATTAACAATATGCAATATTGTGGTAAGTTTTTTGTGTAACGTTCAAAATAGAACGTGAAAATATCAAAATATAATTGCAAACGGTTGTAACATGCGATAATTCAACTTTAGCAAAATTTGTTAACATGTACCCTATCAAACAGCATATAAAAACATTTATTGAAACTGAAAGTAAAGCATTACATCAATTATGAGATAAAATCTAACAACGCACGTTACTCGTCGCGTAAAACTTCTTGGTACACGACATTTGAGGTGTAAACTCTTCCTTGACTGGTTTCACTAACATCTTTGTAGTTGTATATGATATCCCTCTAGACAACGCAACATAAAGCTGGTCATGCGAGAAAACAAAGTCAAGCAAATAGACACCGACATTTCGAATTGGGCAAACAAAAAAGGATCTTATTAGTTTTTCCAAAGTCAAATAAGCCCATAAGCCAACTAAATAAACCGATCTAAACACGGAGTAAGATGTAGTTTTCTCAACGATTAAAGTTAATTCTTAATCTGAACCGATGCTAAGTACACGCTGATTATCATCAAAGTGTATATTGACTACTCAGTTTAACAAACTAACTTATTCTAAAAGCTTAAGTCTTTAGGACCCCTAATAAGACATCTTAATTCGAAGGACAACCTTATTATGTTTCTGCTTAATTCATTATAACAGGGAAACTATATTGAAATCAAGTATTGAGTATTAGTTAGGATATTATTTTGTGGTCCCATTACTTATTATACGAATCGCAGATTCAAATTTCATCAACACTTCGTGAGTGGTTCATTCATGTTAGTCATGACATCATGAAAAAGGTTTGATAATCTTCAAGTCTACTCTTGTAGCAATTTTATTTATCTTAGTCTGAAAGCAATATTCTGGGATTGCATACGAAAAATTGAAATGTACATAGCAACAAGGATAGTGGCAACAAATGTGTAAAAACTAATAAAAAAACAAATAATCGAATTCATTTAGTAAATACACGATTTGCAGTTTTAAAAACAAAATTGTTTAAAAAACAAAAACTTGTTACGAAAGTCAATGGATAATTTCTAAATTTGTAATATAAATTTCACTTGAACCTTAAAACTAAAAACTTAAAACACACACATGATTTGACTTGAACCTTAATAGTTATACAGGAACACACGAATTTAAAAGCTAATTTGACTTGAAACCTAAAACGATTTGATATATGCAAACTTAAAACGATTTAAAATTTTGTCATTCTTAAGAATTAGAGTAAACTACATTTTTGGTCCTTGTGGTTTACCGAATATAACGGTTTAAGTCCAATAGTTTAAAACGTAACGGATTCAGTCCAAATAGTTTAAAACGTAACACTTTTGGTCTATTTTTGGACTAAACCCGTTATACTTGACAAACCACAAGGACCAAAAGTGGACCAAAATTAGACCAAAAGTGTTACGTTTTAAACTATTTGGACTGGTTTCGTTACGTTTTAAACTATTGGACTTAAACCGTTATATTCGGTAAACCACAAGGACCAAAAATGTAGTTAACTCTAAGAATTATATATGGAAATGATTGTAGTAAATTTGTCATAATGTAAATATACGAATAAATATACGAAGGGTTTTTCTAACATCTGTGTTTGTTGACTCTTATTTTAGAAAATGCATTAACGTGCCACGTTTCAAACATCTAAAAGTTTTAAATATGTAACAACATCTAAAATATAATGACCAAAACATAAAAGTACTATTAGCCATGCAAAAACTCTTCTTCTTGTTGCTACATTTGTATGTACTGAACATGCATAAGACTTGTTTTACCCTTCATTTTACCTTGCTTATTTCATAATTGTGCATGGCACTTATGACTAATATGAGCAACTACATAAACCCGATATGATTCGCCATCATTGACAGTGATTAGGTTCAATCCAGTAGATTCTCTTTTAGTTAAACAAAGTTATATGTGATCACATTAATTTTTTTTTTGGTAAAGGGTTTTACCCCGGTAAATATATTAACCAAACAAAACAGTTAAGTACAAATGAAATGTAGCTGAAGTACCACATTAACCTCAAGCAAAAAGCTTGATAAACTAGTGTGTATGACAGGCCATAAACACACAAAAGACAAAGACCTAGCAAGCTACATAAGACTTATGGAACTTTAAACACCGCGACATCAGCTCTTCTAGCTCTCCAGCAATAACACAAAGGGAGCAGGCGACCTAGGTAAGGCTGCCTCATTAAAAAACCTTCTCAAGAAAAACCCAATGGGAAAAACCTCAGAGAAGGAAAAAAGAGTACAGCCCTTACCCGGAGCTCCCTTCATGAACCATACAGCAACTTTGAATATTCCATTGATCTAATAAAAGACGAGAATGAGTAGACACCTTCTTAAACTTGAAGGTAACCAGCTTCAAACGAACCGTAGAGGAAATAACTTGAACGATCTGTGGAATGGTAGACGCCTTCTTCTTGAATAATTTCAAATTACGCTCCATCCAAATATAATAAGCAACAACACCAAGGAGTAACTAAGAGATAATACTAACAACCGACTTCCCCTTGGAAGTAAGAATAAGATAAGTGGAAATATCAGCAAACCAGGGAAGGATTTGATCCATTCCAGCTAGACCACGAACCTGAAACCACACCTGCATAGAAAAGGACACTCAAAGAACAAGTGAGAGTGCGAGTCAGGAACCACATCACACAAGGGGCATTTTTGCAGGTTTAAGTCGATACTAGGACTGACATCCCATTGCCTCAACCTATCTTGCGTCTTCAACTTCTGCTTAGCAACTAACCACATATGAAAAGCATGCCTAAGGATACATTGAGGGAACCAGACGACATGGTACCAATCCACGACATCAGCCCTTAACCGAACGGAATCCCAAGCATAAGCTACCGAGAAAGGCTTAAGATTACCTTGCAGATCACGCCATAAACGAACATCATCACAATCAACAATTAAATTCGGCGCAGGAATAGAAGACAGATTCAGAACTCTATCTAACCAATCAGGGGCCCACCTACAGTTTCAATTAGAAATAAAATCACTAACAGAATCATCAAGACTGAAACCAGACCGGGTAATATCTCTAATAGTAAGCATATCACGAATATGACATAAATCATGCCACTTGTCAAACCACATGGATGTAAGCTTACCATTATTAATTTTATTCCAAATAAAAGGACGAATCAAAGGCCAGATTTGGAGCAGCTTCTGCCACCCCCAACTAACGTCCCCTAAACAAGGCACATCCCATAAACTTCTACCCTTAAGCTTGTAAGAATGGATCCATTTAACCCATAAAGATTCCTTATGGGATAGGATGCTCCAAATGTGAGTAGCCATTAAGGATACATTGAAATCCTCAAGTCTCCGAATACCCAGACCACCTTTAAGCTTAGGCTTACAAACCGATTCCCAAGCAACTTTCGCCTTACCCTTCTTCAACTCACCTTGGCACCATAAGAAACCTCTCATGAGCTGCTCCAAATCATGAATGATACGGGCAGAAAGGATAAAAACAAAGGCCCGATATATATGCATAGAAGATAACACTGATCTTATAAGTTGGAGACGACCAGCAATAGAAAGAAATTTATTACGCCAATCATTAATACGGGATTCAAGTTTTTTCACAAGAATCTTAAAATCCTTATATAACAGTCTTGAGGAAATAAGGGATTCAAGATACCTGACAGTCATTAATATGTGATCACATTACTCGTAAGCTTTTATATCATAAATTAAGCCACATATCTCAAGACATGAATGATATAATAAGTGAGGTCAGTAACAATATTACGATCAATTAGTAAAACGTGAATGTGAATCAAAGAGTATACCTCCAAGCCAAACGCGATGAATCGAGATAAAACGAACACAAATAAAAACACCAACTCGAACATAAAAAATATGAGGAAAATAAATATGATCGCAACACAAACTCGAACACGACTCTAACTCTAATGCACACGAACCGAGCGAAGAGCTATCTTTTAGTTTTAACACTGATGATGCTCTTATTAATGGTTTGTACAAGAGTATTTACAAGATGCAAATCTTCTTGTTGTTATCTGTTTTTTAAGCGAAACAAAGGTTCCTCATATCTATATTGTTGTTACATCTTCCAGTACCTTTTTAATAAGACAATGATGACATCACATTAGAAAACGCTGATGCAAAGCTTACTGAAGAATTGCGTATTAAAGAAGGCGTGTTAGCTTCTCAAACAACAAACAATGCATCAAGCTTACCCTATGAACCAACGACATTACTGAACAATAACAACAACAACAACATGATACAAGTATGTAAGATCTGCTTAGAAAACCAGAACGACTAATAAATTATCACAAACTCGTTATGTTATCATTCATTTTGTTACGAATGCACTAGCAAATATGCAACAATAAATACAAGAAAAAAATAAAACCATTGCATGCCTTGAACTAAATCGTGATTCAACATTAGATTATAACGCCTTCAAAATCAAAAAGCTTAGTATAGAACATGCCTCTGCATGGACAACTACAAGAGTATGCATTAATTCTATAGCAGGGTCTCGGACACCCTACGCAACAATGAAAACTTTTGATTATAACTGAAGCATGTATGATGTAAGATTAATAACGTGTGCATCTTTAATGCTGATATGATATTCACACCATTTGCGATAACTAAAAGTGTAAAGAAAACGAACCTCAAAATCATCATCAACGTTTCTTTTATTTTCCAATTCCATTTCTTGTCTTCTTCTTCTGCTATGCGAATGCAATTAAAAAATTATGATGTGAATCAAGGTTTCATGGGTTGTTTATATAGGCATTAGGGTTGTTAAAATTTGAACTTCAAATTTAAAAGACTTTAAAAATTTGCCGCCAATAGACTCCTGTGTAGTAATGGACAGCCCATGGTGTGTGTATATAACAGCCATTACCTTCCGCCAATACCTTATTGTGTAGAATACCTTCCATTTTACCAACCAAAACTATTAAAGACTTTCCCTTTCACTCGCCAATGTAGTATATCTTCCATTTTTCCAACTAAAATTATTAAAAACTTCCTAAAATAGTTTCAAAGTTTTCAACTTTTTCAACATTCAAGATTGGGTGATAAACCCTTTATAATGTAGTATAGATGATTTGATAAAAGTGTCCATCTTTATATTCAGGACTAATATTTCTGATATATAAATTTCATGTAGTCAATATAAATTTTTTTTGAGTTGAGTTATCGCATGTTACAACCTTTTGCCATTACCTTTTGATATTTTTTCACGTTTTATGTTTGAACGAAATATTTACCACAATATCACAACTATAATTGTTTACCGCTAGAATATTTCGTTGTTATGCACGAGTACTCGTCTAGTCTCATGAATCGGATAAGATTCACAAAAAAATCCCCAAACTAAGTCCTTAGAATAAAGACCAAATCATAAAATATAAACAAAACAAAACATCCTTGGTGTTCTTAACACACAACCCAAATCGTAATCATAAAACCAAAGTCAAAATCAAAGGGAGACCATTACCTTTTACTTTTATCTTCTAAACCCACCATCATCAACAAGAAAAACCTATGACATTCAAAGTTGAAAACCGACCACCATACCACTTACTCTCAAGAAAACATAGTTATCTAATATACTATATTTATTAAAACATCTTACCGGAGGTGGTGGTAGCGGTTAAGGTGGTTTTAATAGTGGAGATCGTCGGCGGTGGTTATGGCGTGTCTAAGAGTGGTTACTATAATGAAACACCCAAAATTAATTTCTCCAAATGATTTAATTTATAATTTTTAGCTATTCTATAATTAATATAACTCACATTTAAAAATCATTTAGATCTAAAGATGTTTTGATTAAGGAGGAGCTATTGTTGTTGGGTAAGAAATTTGTTTTTATTTTGGAAACTGGTGGTAGATTAAATGAATAAGGCCATTTACCTTTGCTTATACATGTGAGGAAAAATTACACTCAAAAAACAAGTGAGAATGCTAGTCTTTTTTTATGTTGCACAAACGACGTCAAATTTGATCATCATTGTCAATTCCAATCATCTCCCACATCTTCAACTTGTCTTGAGTTTCCAACAACTTTCCTGATGCGGGTCTTGCAAACTCACAAAGAGTTTTACAATCTCCTAAGCAGAGTACCTAATCGTTGCAGTGTAGTATAGCAAGGACTCGGGGGTTGTTATCATTCTCTAGGGGAATAGAATGTGAAGGCTCGAACTAAATCTAACTAAGATCGAAAGGGTTGAAAGAAGATTATTTTTGTATTTTTATATGTTTATAAAGCAAGTAAAATTTCGGGTTTGAAGGGGTTTTGATTTAGCTAATAACTACTCCTAATTGCAAGAAATAAAATAAAGTAGAAAACAACTATACAATGAAGCGAATTTACCTAGGATGCATTACTCCTTGGTAGCTATCCAATTTCACCTATTGCTTTGTCACCCTTGCGATATAATGTGTAAGTATTTCCTTATTCATGAATGAATTACATGAACCCGCTGTCTATGTAATATTCTGTTAAGGCAACGCACAAGTAAGGTAGTATGAAGACAATTACAAGGCTCATAAGAGTACATTACATGCATTAAAACACTAAAGAGGGATCAACCATATTAGGGGTAAGGTAGTATGAAAACTATTATCGATGGTATCCTTTTTACACAATCACGTTTCCCTAGACGTCTTCGTAAACAATTAAAGAGTTAGTTTTCTAAAGCCTAACGCGCACACCCATCAATAAGAAGCAATAGGAAACAAGAATTATAAACTAGAAACAATTAAATTCATTGAATTGTTACGCCTTAATGATGAATATAGAGGATCCACAACATCAATAAGAAAACAATAAGATCTAATTAAATAATGACAAGTTTCATGCATTCCTAAATAAATCCTAAATGAATTAGCCAAACATACTTGAATAATCAACAATAGAATTGAAGACATAATAAAGATATGATCAATAATCTAAATCATTACAAGATGTTTATGGATGGAATAAAACCTTCTAAGTTGCTGGAAAAACACCTACCCAAACCCTAGAATCGCACTTAGGGTTTGGGGCTTGATAAAAATGAAGTTATGAATTATATTTATAGGAAAAACTAAGTCGGTTCATTCTGACGGCGTTGGGATTTTTCCCAGACGGCGTCGCCTCGTTCTGATCACCAAGTTGTAGATTTTCTCGCTGCGATCGTGTGGGCAGTTGAATCGTCAAAATCCTAGTTCGTATGAAGGAGTTATGATCAAAACAATATCTACTACTTCGCGCACAAGTTGAATGATCATCTTTATCTTGTGACGTCGTCATCCCGTTGATTCTTCTAGGGTTTCTTTAAGTCGGTTAGATCCTGACACCCTCACCAAATTCCTGTCACCGTCACTTTAATATACTGACACCATCACAAGAATTGTGGCGCCGTCTCCAGGGTCTGTGTGCCCTTTTCTTCTTCGACTTTGGTGTAGAGTTGTAATCTCGTCCGTTTCTTTCACAAATGAGCCCAAGTCACGTGTATTTTCTCCAAAAGCCATCCAAGTGCTAAAAACACAAAAAGAAACAATTAAGCATGTATTTTAGTGATATTTGCATGATTTAAGGGGTTAAATGACCCCAAAAAAGTGTATAAAATGATACCTCATCAAATACCTCTACACTTGGGATTTGCTTGTCCTCAAGCAAATAGGCTTTTCTACCTAGACAATAGCAATATCGGGGGTATTTAACTTACTTTTTAAAGATAATTTATGACACAACCAATTAGACATCGTAATTAAAAGCACGAAAATTATACACTAGCACCTCACATAAGTGTTTGGATTCTCTCTTTCTCTCGAGTGTATAATGAATTATAACAATATAGGAAACGGAAAATTAACGCTCATTACCTGTCATAGCATATAAATTACCATAGGCTTGATAAAGATCAAACCTCCACCGCTATGGCGTAAGCACCTAGCAATTACTATCAAAGAGGTCTTTAAAGGGTTGTGATATTTGGGTGTAAGTTAAACAGAAACAGAAACGGATGAGATATATTTGGGTGAATTTGGGGTGGTGGTAAGTTAATTAAATACAAGAATACACGTAGGTGTTGCTAAGCCAAAACTCGACCATACTAGGACTAAGATATACAAACTCTACATCAAACTTTTTTTTGTGACTTTTTCTTGACATAAACATAAACATAAGTAAGATGGCAACCCATAAAAAAAATTTACTTCATTTTTTTCTATTTTTCTTTTTCTCTATCTTTTCTATATTTTTTTATATTTTTTTGGTACACTTTTGCCCTGCCATCTGCTGAAACATAATAATACATGATTGGGGTTTATAATGGCACCCTACACTTGAGTTTTTTTGTAAGTCTAATACTTAAAACTAATCTAATGATCCGAATTGAAAGGATCAAAATAACATGGAGTGTATTAAGCACATATGGGGGTAATAATTTGACTTTCTTTCCCATTTTTCCATAAAATAAAAACAACCATGAATCTCAATCTTCCCAAAACTGTATAAACTAATAAAAGACTCGACTTAGCAACCATGTACTCAAGCAATTAATCAACTGGGTTTTACAATAATATACTAAAAATGAGTACATACAAGGAAGGCTAAGGCGATTTGGGTGTAACAATTGGTTAAGGGTGTAAACAATGCTCTTCATTAATAATCCGGAATCCAATAGAAAATTAGGAGAACCACGAAAAGGATAGGCTCGGAAGGGTGTACTAGGGGTATCTTGCACTAAAAATGAGTGCAAAGCAAGGGTGTGGGGTAGTTATATGATCGGGGAGACCATAATAACAAATACAGGTTTAAAACATGGGTTAATCCTAATGCCTCTTATCATTTAGCAAATCCTAATCACACGAATGCGATCTCACTAAGTAGTCTCAGGATGAATCACAAAAGCAAGTTCTAGAATTTAATACACTACCGGTACACTCATATAGTTTTTAACCGATACCAATGCTCCAGAAAAAGCAACAAAACCACATATGCACGATCAAATCCATAACGCGACACATATGATTGCTCATTCCTTAACTCAAGCAAACTAAAGGTAAAACTATCTTAGGCATCAAAAATGGATGCCTGAATTCTTAAAGATCTTGAGGCGAACCTCATATTTTTGGAGTGGAATTTTTAGAGTGGTGGGGTTTTTGTGCTAGTCATATAATTCATATCCATGAGACGCTAATAATACTCGGTTTTCATCGGTATGTGCCATAAAAAAATTTAAATTTGGGTCAAAATTACCTTCTACGCTATGTTTCGGTATATTACACATCATCTTAAGGACAAAGCAAATGCAATTGAATGAATAGTTTCTAAGGCTTATTTCTCCCTACACATATTTTGAACATTATCCTCAATGTTCTTAAAGATACCTGAATAAATGAATCAAGGGAAAATAAAAAGGAAAAGAAACTAGTACTCCCTTGGTTTTGCTCAATAATAGAGAAGAAACAAATGATAAGCTGGTTAAATCGTCATCCAAGAATCGTCCATATGAAACTCCTGAGAACTTCAAAGCTTCTTCTCATCAAATATATCCTGCAAATCAAAGACAAGAAACAATACACCTAGCGTAAAATCGGCGGGATAATGATATACAACTTAAGTGATTAGGGTTATGACACTACGAAAGAAATAAAGATATGATGAATGTGCTAAATGAAATCGTGGCTTTCTATAAGTTTTTGGAAAAATTACAAATTCTGAAAATTAATTTTTCAAAACTAATAAAATTTCAAATTTTCACAGTTCTGGAGACGTGACGCCTTTAGAAAAAATCCAGACGCCGTCTCTAGACATTGTGAAGATTTCACATTCGTTTTCTTGGAAAAAAATTATGCACGCAATTCCTATTAGTTATTATTTGGAAAAATACTGCATAAACCACAAAAACGATTAGCACAATCATATGACTCTAAACAAACACACAAGACACATAAGACGCGAATTAAACCAAACTATTTATTTTAGATGTTTGAAATGGTTCTAATAAACCGAATATTTCCCCTACACTTATTTGATGCAAAATACCTTGGATTGCAACTAAGACGAAGTTAAAAACAAAATAAAGCATGATCACATAATTCAAACACATAAAAATAAACGATAAAGAATTAAAACACACGTGACATTCCTAAAATGCAAGAAAATAAAAGATTGAGTTGCCTCCCAATAAGCGCTTATTTTTGTTCGAGTCACGAGTCTGTCTCTACGCTTATTTGACGCGTAGAAGGTGGGTCTCCTCTACACTTAAGGTTAAGTGTAGGTGATAGTAGCGATACACACCATTTCGATAAAAGTATGCCACGTAGGGTGAAGGTGGTGTATGAATGGTCAATGGATCTACTACCTTCATCCTAAAACTACCCCGACTATATAGGTTGATGGGTGGGTCAATTCCTCTTTTATCTCCTAGATTTACATATAATCGTTGCAATGTAGTATAACAAGGACTCGGGGGTTGTTATCGTTCTCTAGGGGAATAGAATGTGAAGGCTCAAACTAAATCTAACTAAGATCTAAGAGATTGAAAGAAGATTATTTTTGTATTTTTATATCTTTAGAAAGCAAGTAAAATTTTAGGTTTGAAGGGGTTTTGATTTAGCTAATAACTACTCCTAATTGCAAGAAATAAAATAAACTAGAAAACAATTATACAATGAAGCAAATTTACCTAGGATGCACTACTCCTTGCTAGCTATCCAATTCTACCTATTGCTTTGTCACCCTTGCGATGTAATGTGTAAATATTTTCTTACTAATGAATGAATTACACGAACCCACCGTCTATGTAATATTTTGTTAGGGCAACGCAAAAGTAAGGTAGCATGAAGACTATTACAAGGCCCATAAGAGTACATTACATGCATTAAAACACTTAAGAGGGATCAACCATATTAGGGGTATGGTAGTATGAAGACTGTTACCGATAGTATCCTTTCTACATAATCACGTTTCCCTAAACGTCTTCGCAAACAATTAAGGAGCTAGTTTTCTAGAGCCTAACGCGCACACCCATCAACAAGAAGCAATAGGAAACAAGAATTATAAACTATAATCAATTAAACTTATTGAATTTGTCATGCCTTAATGATGAATATAGAGGATCTACAACATCAATAAGAAAACAATAAGATCTAATTAATTAATGACAAGTTTCATGCATTCCCAAATTAAAACTAGATGAATTAGCCAAGCATACTTGAATAAGAACAATCAACAATAAGAATTGAAGACATAATAAAGATATGATCAATAATCCAAACCATTACAATGTGTTTATGGATGGAATAAAACCTTCTAAGTTGCTAGAAAAACACCTACCCAAACCCTAGAATTGGACTTAGGGTTTTGGGCTTGATAAAATCGAAGTTATGAAGTTATATTTATAGGAAAAACTAAGTCAGTTCATTCTGACGGCGTTAAGAATTTTCCTAGATGGCGTCGCCATGCTCTAATAACCAAGTTGTAGATTTTCTCGCTGCAATCGCGTAGGTAGTTGAATCGTCAAAATCCGAGTTCGTATGAAGGAGTTATGATTAAAACAATATCTACTACTTCGCGCGCAAGTTGAATGGTCATCTTTATCTTGTGACGCCATCATCCTGTTGGATCTTTTAGGGTTTCTTCAAGTCGGTTAGATCCTGACGCCGTCATTAAATTCCTGACATCGTCACTCTGATATACTGACGTCGTCACAAGAATTGTGACGCCGTCTCTAGTGTTTGTGTGCCCATTTCTTCTTCGACTTTGGTGTAGAGTTGTAATCTCGTCTGTTTCTTTCCCAAATGAGCCCAAGTCACGTGTATTTCCTCCAAAAGCCATCCAAGTGCTAAAGACACAAAAAGAAATGATTAAGCACTTATTTTAGTAATATTTGCATGATTTATGGGGTTAAATGACCCTGAAAAAGTGTATAAAATGACACCTCATCAAATACCCCTACACTTGGGATTTGCTTGTCCTCAAGCAAATGGGCTTTTCTGCCTAGATAATAGCAATATCGAGGTTATTTAACTTACTTTTTAAAGATAATTTATGACACAACCAATTAGACCTCGTAAATAAAAGCACGGAAATTATATACTATCACCTTACAATAAGTTTTTGTATTCTCTTTTTCTCTCGGGTGTGTAATGATAAATAACAATATGGGAAACAGAAAATTAACACGCATTACCTGTCATAGCATAAAAATTACCATAAGCTTGATAAACGATCAAACCTCCACCATTGTGGCATAAGCACATAGGAATTACTATCAAAGAGGTCTTTAAAGGGTTGTGATGTTCGGGTGTAAGTTAAACAGAAATAGAAACGGATGGGATATATTTGGGTGGATTTGGGGTTGTGGTGAGTTAATTAATATACAAAAATACATGTGAAGGCGTTGCTAAGCCAAGACTCAACCACACTTGGACAAAGATATACAAAACTCTACATCCAACTCATTATTTTTCTTTTCTGACTCTTTTTTGACATAAACATAAGCAAGATGGCAGCCCGTACATTTTTTCTTTCTTTTTCTATATATTCTTTTTGATTTTTTCTTTCTTTTTCTATTTTTTCTGATTTTTTTCTAATTTTTTTCTATATTTTTTTCATACACTTTTGCCTTACCATTTGCTGAAACATAATAATACATGACTTGGGGTTTATAAACATACCCCTACACTTAAGTTTTAGAACTCATAAATATAAACTAACTAATGACCCGAATTGAAAGGATCAAAATAACACGGAGTGTATGATTCGTTTCAAATAGTATACGTATAATATAATAGTATTGAAATTCCAAAATTACGCTTGAGGACAAAGGAAATCAGAAAAGTCACACGAAAATATCGTACGTTTAACCGGTAAGTGTTCACCGGGTCGTTTATACCCCAAGAATTATGAATTCAGACCCCGTTTTTAATTGGACAATGATTTGAATGGTTTCAAAGATTTTGATTTGATTATCTATTTCTACAGCTAAGAACATGTAAAACAAGCAAGGAAAATTAACGACTAAGCAATTAAACACGAAAACAATAACGTAAAATAAAGAAAACGCGACTAAAATCTAAGTTGAGCAAAAACAAACCTAAAAGGGCCAACCTAATTATTTTTAGAAAAAGAATTCTTTTTTTTATTTTTTTTTTATTTTTTTTTATTTTTTATGATTTTTTAAAGTTTCTAAACTAATAAATGCAAGAAAAATATTAAACTATGATTTAAAAATCTAAGAAAATTCCTAAAAGTTGCTAATCATGCAAGGAATACAGAAAAATTATAAGCTAAGAATAAGACTAAACGAAGAAGCCAGAAACGCCAGAATTAGCACTCGAAGTGCTTTTTATAAAAGTGAGCTAGAAAGAGGTTAAATACAATTTGTTTGCAAACTTGGAC
>BQNB010171187.1:0-13594 GCA_026074375.1 Tanacetum coccineum | reverse complement strand
TCGATTCTCTAATAAATAGGTAGATAAAGTCTTATACCAAACTTTAGGAGCTTGATGTAGAGCATATAATGCCTTTTCTACCTTATAAACTCTATTAGGAAACTCTGGATCTTCAAACCCTGGAGGTTGACAGACATAAACTTCCTCTTCAATTTTGCCATACAAAAATGCACTCTTCACATCCATCTGGTATACTACAAAGTCTTTGAATGAGGCATAGGCTAAGAACAGCTTAATTTATTCAATCCTAGCAACTAGAGCAAAAACCACATCATAATCTATTCCCTCTTCATGAGTGTAACCCTGTACAACCAGCCTTGCCTTGTTTCTAATCACAATTCCTCTTTCATCTTTCTTGTTCCTGTACACCCATTTAGTACCAATGGCTCTTTTGCCAAGTGGTAAATCCACCAAGGTCCAAACCTGTTGTAACTTGAACTGTATAAGCTCTTCTTGCATAGCTTCTATCCAGCTTGGATCTTTTAATGCTTGGATTATCTTTTTGGGTGGAAACAAGCAAACAGACAAGTATGAAGGTCTTTATTAGTTTTCCCTTCATAAACAGCACTAATAACCCTTGTTCATTTGTAGATTTCGTCATTCTCCTTGTCAGTACACCAGACTGCACATCACCAATCACATGATCAAGTGAATGATCTTTATGGATTCTTGTATTTTGGAGTAGAAGGAACTAGATATGTGGTAGTATTGTGGCTCATTTCTATTTCTATTTCATCAACAAAGAAATCAGCATGTGTGGCTTCAAGTGGAGTAGTAGTAACTGTTGATTAGGCATATTTGGATCATCAATACATCCATATACTATATTCTTATTAACAACATTATTTTCTATGCCAACAACATTAACAGTTGGACTAACAGTATTAATGTTGTTAGTGATGTTGACATTTGCATCATGCTCTTGATTTATTCTTGGCTCCTCTGTATTTGGCACCTCACTATATTCATTCTCTGGATGTTCAGAATCCATCTTTTCCTCCTCCCTTGATGGTTTGAATCTTGCATCAAGAGAATCCTTTAAACTTTTATAGAGTAATGGATCAGATGTTAACAATAGTAGCAGTATATACTTTTGATCAGGTACTAATTTCTTCCTATCTTGACCTGCATCAATGTATTCTTTGGTGCATGCATTACCATCAGTTTGATTCCCTGCAACAACTGGCTTATAATTCATAGATATTGTTAGAGCATCTATATCAAAAAGCCAATTAGGTCCATTTCCTACAATATTATGTGTTTCTTCACTAAACTTAACATGCAGGTTCTCTTCTACTATCCTAGTTCTCATGTTGAATACCCTGTTACTGCGTTGCTATTGGTAGAGTATTCCTATTCATGAACCATTCATCAGACTTTCCATCAAACTTACCTAGGTGATCTAATGTATTAAGAATAGTATCAAGACACCCAAATGGTCTCATGAATCTTAAGGCAAGTTTTCTACCTAGAAAACGTACATAAGGGGTCTTGTTGTGAGGCTTGATAACTAACACCTTATTTTGAACATAACAAGAAGTATTAACTGCTCAGCCCAAAAAGTTGTTAGCAATTTTGAATCAGCTAGCATAGTCCTAGCAGCCTCTATTGGTGTCCTTTTTTTCCTTTATGCTACTCTATTTTGTTGTGGAGTCCTAGCAACACTAAAGTCCCTCTTAATACCCTTCATATCATAGAACTGATTCATGACCTTATTCTTAAATTCAGTCCCATTGTCACATCTGATCACTTTCACCTTAAGGTCTATTAGATTTTTATGCCTGTAATAAATGTTTTAAGGATTTCACTAGTTCCATCCGTAGTGGCTAAGAAGAAACCCCACTAAACCTACTATAGTCATCTGTGACAACTAGGCAATACACCCTTTTCATTAGACTCTTTACAAATGTTGGCCCAAATAAATCCATATGCGACATTTGTAATGGTTGGCTGATTGAGCTTACAGTCTTGGTCTTACAAGATGCTTTATATTGCTTTCCTTTCTGACAAGCAACACATGTGTGATTATTTTTAAAAATCTTTAAAGGTAAACCTCTAACAAGGTTTCCCCTCACTAGTTTGTTCAGTGTTTTGAAATTTATATACCCAAGCCTCCTATGCCAAAGATTAGATTCATCTAACATGGCCTTTGCAAAGAGACAAGTTAGACCTCCTGAAGGAACAATATTCTTTAAATCAAACACTTGTATCATGTTATATTTGTTCTAGGAACTCATAAGCAGAACATGATTTTTCATTCAAGTAGCTTAAAATCAGGGATTAAAACAACACATTCAAGTGTCTGTGTAAAAGAATACTAGTTTTTTTGTAACAATTGTGGACACTAAAAAAGGTTCAATTAAGCTCCTTAACAAAATACACATCTTCAAAATACAATTTACTTGTACTAATTTTACCTTTATCAGTGATTCTACCTCCTTTGGGATCTCCTCCAAATGCAACAAATCCACCATCAATTTCTTCATAATCTGAGAGGTAGGACTTGTTTCCAGTCATGTGCCTAGAGCATCCACTATCAATTACTCCTTTTTCTTGCAATTCTAGTTGTGGATTGCCCTGCACAAAAGTAAGAGAATCAGGCTCTCTTGGGGACCCAAGCCATTACAGACTTGGATCTGCCTTGTGCATCAACATAGTCAAATCTTTTAAAATTCATTGATGCACCATTGTGTCTGGAGACATGGTCTAAAACCTTTTGCTTTGGTCTCCAAACCTAACATTTGAGGCCTTAACAAAATTAGCCTCATTTCCCTTATTATCACTTACTACTGCTTTTGGCCAAGCAGTAGTAACATTTCCCTTAACAGTATTAACTTTTTCTTTTAAATTACTGTTCTTATTTGTTATAGACTTGTTAAAGAGACTTATAACATATGTATATGCTCTATTAAAAACACTTGATGTTGTCCTTGCACTATTTACTATTGGTCTTGGGTAGGCAGTATTAATTGGTCTTAGTCAGTTTAACTGGATATTACTGCTTTTAAAAAGTTTTACCCAGCAGTATTAAATGTTTTAATGCCAGATTTAATTAAGACTGCTTTTGGAACAAAATTTCCTTTTGGATGATTTTCCCTTCTAGCATTGGTCTGGTGAGTCATTCTTTGAGAATTTTGGTGATTTTCCCTTCTAGCATTGTTCCATACAGTTTTCTCTACCATTTTCTTCTCATACAAATCATAATCTTTAATCAAATGATTAAAACTGCCACATTCATAACAAGCTTTATTTTTAAACTCAAAATTACTTCCTAATTTCAGAGTCATCAAATTATTCCAGTTTCTTTGGTTACCTCTAGGGCTTTGACTATTTTTCCTAGGGTATTTAGCTTGCTTTTTGTTCTCTACCTTCTTAACAGACTCCCTAGGTGTTTTCACATGCTCATTAGATTTAACAAATTCTGTTTTGGTAAAACTAGGTTTTCTCTGTTTAGACTTAAACTTAGTATCATTCTCATCCTCACTGTCAGATATCATGTCTTCAATAAGAGGTTCACCAATAGACTTAGGTTTTGACACACTAGTCTTAGCTTCACTTATTGCAACATCAGGTATACTAGTTATTGACTTACTAAAAACATATTCTCCCTCATCAGCAAGTACCAAATCATATTTAGGGGGCATGAAGTTCCCAGTATAGGGAGGGGGAACAACATGATACCCTTCAATTGTTTTGTACCTATCATTCTTCTGACTATCAAACACATGACTATCAACCACGTGGACTATCAAACCCTACACCAAGTCTTGAACTTGCACTTATTGAATCTCTAACAGTTTTGCTTAGATTTTTAGATGAAATTCCAAACTTTTCTAAGGTAAGTTTTAAATCATCTCTTTCTTTTTTAGCTTTTTCAAATTTCTTTCTAAGCTCTATTAGTGCATTATCTCTTAACTTAATATCAAGTTTTAAAATCTTTATATCTTCTTCAAACCAAACTCATTCTCTTTTATACCATCTAGTCTGCCTTACAGTTCTTGACCTGCTTTATAAGACCGACATTTAATTGAGACTTATTAATAAAGCTTTTGTCAGATTATCTAATGTTCTTTGAGAGTTTCATAAGATTTTAAAACATGCTTCTTAGAACAAGGTAGATACCTCAGAATTTTGGAGCTTGAAGAACTGAAGAACTTGAAAGAACCTGAAGATGATATCTGCCGCATAAGTGCAAAGTTTTGTAGGTCCTTCTTTAAGCATGTTCACTCCAGTCATATGCAAGTCCATCTTGAGCCACCAAAGCGTTTGTCTCTGTTGTTTCCACTATCACATTCCTCCTTATAGGTTCTCTATTCCTGTTCTCCCTTCGAGCCATGCACTCCTTTGCAAAATGACCCTTTTTATGACAGTTATAACATTCCACCTTTGATTTGTTAAACCTTATGGTCGCAGAACCATTGGCATTAATCTTCCTTCCAGTCTTATTTAGGAATCTTCTGGTCTCTTTGGTCAACATAGCCATTTGCCCTTTAGATCCATCTCTTCCAAGTCATCAACATCAATCTGTTGTAAGTCCTCATCATTTATGTGGACTGTTAGATTGGTTTACAAAGAAAGAATAGATCACAGCATCACTCATACTATCAACATTGGCAGAGTTAGAACCATAAGCTTGATTGGAACTACCAGAGTTATTGGAAGACACAAAATCCACATTCTGTGAATTTTGGTTTGAGCTTGATGACCCTTTAACTTTAGTTTCATAAATCTTCAGATTGTTGTATAGGTCATCCATGCTTAAGGTGTCTAAATCAGGTTTGTTTCTCCAGATCAAGGTATGAGTCTTCCATTCTGATGGGAGACTTCTTAGAAACTTCAAATTCATATCTTCTTGATAAATAGTTTCACCCAAAATCTCTAGCTGACTGGTAAGTTTTGAAGCCGTATCATAGGTTTATCAATTCCTTCTGAGCTTATCCATTGAAATTCTCAATATGTTGCCTTTAGACGTGTCTTTCTGTAGTTTTCTTTGACTCCTTATTAGACCTCAAACCTTTTCTTCTTGGCTTCATTCAGAGTCTTGGCACATTGTACGGGATTAAACTTTAGTTGATGTTCATTTGGAAGAGCCATCATATAGTGTACTCTTGCTTTAAACTATTTTCTTGTTAACTTCTCCTATGCAGTTGTAGGGGATCTGTTTTGCTCAACACCCCTCAACAGTTCTCTTTAGTGGAGGGTGAGTCTCCATACTAGTTACATCCCAAAGAGCATAATCTGTCATTTAGGAAGTACTGTTCTCTATTCCTCATTGTTCCAAAGCTCAAATTCTCTGGATTGAGTCTGGAAGTTTTTGCTAGCAACAACATTGTTAAAGATCATGCCTCCATGTTGTGACAAACAGAATAGTTCGTGGTTTTGTGTAGATTGTTTTATCTTATTCAAAAGTTTCCGCAACAAGCATGATCCCACTTGAATAATCTTGCTTAGATTGTAAGAAGCTTAGTTGGAGTGAATAAATCCAACGGACAACTATGGTAGATCTTTGATTGTAATATATCAAAGACTATACGCAATCTAGTCAGTGATACTAAGAAGAATTCTAATAAAAAAGTAACACAAAATCAATAACAAGACAGATTACCAAACTTTTAGCCTCAATGTAAAACAAACACTCTTAATAGTGTTAGGGTTTTACAAACCTTGAAGCTACGAATATCAAAGATATACATCTAACATTATGCCCTAGGACCTCCTTTTATACACCAAGGAGTCCTACAAGGCTTACATACTTTTCTAATCTTATCATGATCTTTTCTATAACCAAACGTAACTCTTAAACATAATAGGTTAACCTATCTTCTTTACAAATAATAATATTATTTTCGTAAGTATTCTTGTTCTCCAATCAATCTTTGATCTCATCTCTGTAAGCATATTCCTTACAGTAGTAGTAATCACTCAATAGTTATAACTGAGCACAAACAGTATTAACTAGCTTAGAAGTTTACTCTAGCAGTACTAACATACACTAGCAGTACTAACTTTTGTACTAGCAGTGTAATACTACTTAGTATAATTTCAGTCTTTATCTCTGAGCGCAGTCTTAACTTCTACTAGCTCAGCAAACTTTATACATAATAACAGTAGTAACTAGCCGTAGTAATTTTATACTTCGCATAGTATAATACTTAGCATAATTTTTTTAAGTATTACAGCAGCACTAAGTTATGTTGACAACACTAATGTATACCTGCAGCCAGCAGTAACTTTAGAATATCTCTTGAAGTCTTTTAAACCAACAACATATCATTCTTAAGACTTAGGAGTTAAATCATTCAATAGACCTAGACCTTTAATTCTGTCACATCTTAAAAGTATCCGCATAAAGTATCCTTATTGGCTGATTATAATTATCCTTGGAATTAAAGCAATGGAGGAGATCTTGTTAAGAACCTAGCTCATAGAGACTTTACCAACTTACCGCTAATGGCAATCTATACTCTAAGTAGTTCTACTCATCAATTATCCCATGGAATGTAGACGTTATTGGTTGAATTATCTAGTTCACCTGCTAGTCCAACACAATCAATAAATCATGGCAATATCAATTAACTAGTTAAGCCGAAGGTATTCCTTAGGCACAGACGTAGAAGGACAAATACTTGTGTAACTAGTATTCTAGAGTATAAAGATTACTATTGTGGAGAGCTATCCCGGAGGACTCTGAGATCGCTTGGTCCACTTTGCTGAATCCAGTTGAATGTTGGTCGCATTACAAAAGGCGTAAACAAGTATAAATTGATAACATAAAAAAAGCACTCACGATATAATTCAAGAAAGAAATCATATAAATAAATACCCAAACATTCAGAATTCATAATAATGGTAATACCTGAAGGTATTTGTCTTCAACGTCATAATAATACAAGAGTAATAATTTAGCCAAGGTAAACTAACCGAGTTAACGGATAATACCAAAAACTGAACGATTACAAAAGTATATGGATTTACACGATGTCTCGTATGGAATTGAATACGTTGCTCGACCTCTTCTGCTCTTTTTCTCCCTGAAAATCGACTTTTGTGGTTTAGTAGCGTGAGTATGATTAGGCACACTTAAACTATTTTTATGTTGTCTATTTATAAGTTGGAAGTCGGTTGGATACGGCGTATCCATGTATTGGATACGGCGTATTGGGGATTTCTTGGAGTAGGCACCACGTTTGATATCTTCCAGAATATTATATTGATTCCATATCTTGAATACGACGTATTGAGTCCTCTGGATACAACGTATTGATTTTCATTCCTTTTGTGGTCTGGTGAGTTTGTAGGGCACTGATACGCCTGTATCTTCCTTGATGGATACGGCGTATTGGTGTTCAGAATAGTAATCTTCAAATATCTTCATTTAAGCTCCAGAATGCGCGCCTTTTGCTAAGTTTCACCAATTACTCCATAAGTACTGCAATTCTCAAATATAAACTATTAAGTAACAATTCTTTTCAATAACTATACAAAATGGGTTAATAACATGGGTTAAATGATGCTATAAAATAGACGTTAGTTAATGTCATCAAATATCCCTCCACTTGAATTCTCTTCCTAGTAAATATTATTATCGATTTGTTTTAGAATTTTTTCTCAAACTTTCATATTCATTGTAAGATTTTTTTTATTTCATAAATTCTCTTCCTAGTAAATATTATTATTGATGCTTTTACTTTCTGTAAAATATGCATTTTTATGATAATAAGATGTGTGACAACATGGTATGGCATTGTATGCACTTTGGTGAGGTCAAAATCATTGAGAGAGTGTGTTGGTAAAGAAGATTTAGAAACTGTTTTAGGCCAGTAGCTAAACGTGGCTCTTTCTAAAAAAATTTGGCCTGGAGCCTATCATTAAATTATATGGTTGGAAAGGTATAAGTCTTATCTTCATGTGACGAATTGGATGGTTTTGTATCTCCTCCGGATGAGTGAGATACGGCCGTTTTATAGAAACTAGTCGGTTCTGGAACACTTTTTGGAAAACATGTTAAACTACAGATTTTTGCACTAAAGTGTTGGGTTTAAAAGTATGGATCAGTAGTAGACACCTTAGGCTAACACCTACAAAATGATTCACTTTAATAGCTATGACGGCTTCGAATTCATGTATTAAGTTTATGCCTAGCAGCATTAACTTTGAGTTACCAGCATTAACTCTAATTCACTCTATCTGTTTTTAATATATTCAACTCTCTTTATGTTTTTTAACTCACAAATTCTCTCAATTCTTTTACTTACCAAATCACTCTATCTGTTTTTATTCCACACAGCTCTGTTTCTGTTTTTATTCTCACCAACTCTCTCAATTCTTTTACTCACCAAATCACTCTGTCTATTTTCTCTAATAACCAGCTTTTCCATCATCAATCAAAAACTTTTCTTTGCTTTTTCTGCAAAATGTTAGTCCAAAAACTAAGAAAACACAAGCCATAGAAATTTTCAGATTTGACCGTTTGGTATCTCTTTAAGTGTGAGTTTTAATTACATGATGATATATATAAATATGTATCTATTTACTCGTATTATGTTACATCTCATTATAAGTGTGAGTTTTAATTACGCGCCACTATTATAGGTCGTAGTTGATCGTTGGCATTCTTCTTCTTCATCGAGATTTCTAGAATCACTACTTTTATTCATGGTAAGTTCATAGCCTTGCCTTTATTTTAAATGTTTTCATAAACCCCGCGAGGGAGATACATGCTAGTTTTTACAAATTGAACACAAGTTGTTTTCGGTATGCTAGACCCGAATATATATATCTTGATTGCATGAGTATCATTTGCCAAAAGACCCTAATTTCGTGAACCGTCAACTACCTATGATGAATAGCCGCAGTTACAATTAATAGATCTATGGGCTTGACAACCCGGTTCGGTGTTTGGGGATGCATCCATTGCGGGAACACCCAATGTACGGACATATTGTATCAAGATGTAAATAGGTATGGGGCAAAGATAATTGACTTGGGGCAATATTATTATTATTGAATAGATCTTAAATGATCTTTATTAGTCGATAGGATCGGTGTCACGAGCTCAATGCAATGTTTCCTAGTAGCTTGGTGTACAACAAGTTATTCGATGATAATTAATAATGCTTGTGTTCTAACTTTTATTCATATAAACTCTATGAATTCACTCAACGTTTTTGTTGACTTTTTAGCATGTTTTATCTCAGGTAATCAAGGATGATGACTTGGCATGGACGAGGAGTATTGCGCAAAAGTTTTCATAAACTTGTCTTTGTTCCATTCTTCAAAAGCTTTATGTTGATGTCTTTTAAAACTTATGTTATTTTATGGTGACGATCTTGTGGACAACTATGTACTCTGATTTCAAGAATGGAACTAATGTTTTATAACGTCTCTTTTTGAGTCGTTCTTTATATTCTTATGTGATTGTGCTATGACTTAACACCCAAATTGTTGGTTCCGCTGCATGTAAATTTGGGGGTGTTAAAGATTGGTATCAGAGCCATAAGTTATAGAGAACTATGTCATTTTTCAAAAACCTAAACTATAACTTTCTTTCCCTATTTTTCGCGCTCGTGGCCCTCGTCCAAGTCATACTCATGATTCCTATTTGAGTATTTATGCACGTTTTGGGTGCATTGCTATTAAATATTTATATAATAAATACTGTGATATATTTAAGATATATATCGATTGTTAGGCTTAATTAATGCTTTTGCATTTATTTACATGTTTAAATAAATCATTGCTAAATCATCATATTCATTTTAATTCATTTGCATTCATTCGTATATTGCATAAATTTTTATCTATGTAGTGACCTTATATATATTTATTCTTGTGTGATTTGAAGATTATCATGGCAAATCCTCGACCTCCTGATCCCTTATATACTTCCTTTAGCATCTCTAATAGTATTATATAGATACTGATTTTATAATACTTGATTTCCTTTTCCATCTTTTACACTTATCTTTGGGATTATCGTTACTTATTTACCTTATATTGGTCAGTTATATAAATATTGACCACTCCGCTTATCGCGTACTTCCTGATTTCTCATTTACTCCCTCGAGCATCAATACTGGTATTATATAAGGATACCTACACATATGAGCTACCTTCTTCTCGATCACTTACGTCTACTTTGTAGAGTGCCTCTATATTTTTATATGAAGGCCGTCTATATGAATACTAAAGTTTTTCTAAGACATTGTGAATGACATAATGGTCTCGTTTATTTTTAAGACGTTGTGAGTAATACAACGATCCCTAATACTTTCTCAAGTAATTGCTAGTGGTGGAATTGTTACAAACTTCTCGTGATTTTGGATAATTCCATTTTGGATGATATCAAAGTTCGTCAAAGTTTCCAATTCCATTGGTTATTCGGCTATTCGACTCTAAGTTTGAATACTCACCTCATACTCTTGAAATGCTTACGTCATTCCGTAATTCATTCCATGAAGACATTCCGACTAATTCGATTACGACTTTAACATGTCGCCTCATAACCCTTCATTCTTCTAGAAAGCGACTATTCACTTATTCCCGTGTAATGTGTCATCGGGGAACGTCCACTTTTGGAACTTTCAAACGAAATTTTGTGTTTCGTCTCACTACCCGACTTAGTAAAATCTCTGTTCTAGTTATTTCGCGTGTCGTGTTTAAATTTTTATCCTTTTAAGTATTATAAGTGATTTATCATTCTATTAAACGCCCCGAGAGCTTGAAATTTCTTTTATTTCTATCTTTATAAATTCTGATGTTTCTTGCGTCATAGCTGGGCTCTTGTTAAAATAATACGCTTTTCACCTACCCTTTTTATTTAAAAATTTAACTTCACTTTGACTTAACTAAATAATGCAACCATAGCACTACCATAAAAAAAAATTCCTACTACTCATAATCATCTACAAGAGAAAACACCATGTAAAGGGGTTTATTAAAATCTTGATTTTATTGGTTTCTTGAATTTTTGGGTAAAAAATAAGCTTAATGATTGAATACTAGGGTTTATGCAAGATTTGTGTTGTTAAGAATTATCAAATGTTGGACTATTTGGGGTGTGTTTTGGCTCGGCTCAAACAAGGGGACAAGAAGGAGTTCGTGTTGATTATTTTCCTTACATTTACTAGTGTTTGTGAGCCTTCTAAAACTCTCCTTGATTGTTAATTTCTTATGAATATGTATGCATTTATATTTTTATATATTCTTGAATCCATGTATTTAAGTGCTAGATTGATATTGGGGTGATAAAAAAATTAGTTTAAGGTGTTAGTGGAAGGAGATAGGTTAGTTAGGCGTATTTGTGAAGTTGTGATGTGGTGAAAATGGCGTTTGGTAGAGTATTGAAACGGGTCATTTAATGCAGAAAATTACATCCCCCCTTTTGAGTGTCGTAAAAATGTAAAAGTTAATTTTGATTTAAAAAAATTGTAGAGCTTGTTTTTACGATCGTTTCAATATAAGGATCGTCCCGTAACTCCTAAAAACGAAGTTTCTACGGCCAATTGAAGTTAGAAAATTTTTTACTAAAAATTCATCATTTCGGGAAAATAATAGTTGCTGTCAGATTTTTAAAAGGGTACTTTCATTACTTTTGGGTCCGTTTCGGCCTTCAGCCGAAACATGAAAGTTGGTCGGAAGGCCTTTACCATCTATAAATGAATAATGACGGGTCTAACAACTAGAGCAAAATCTGCGTTTTTCTTTTTATTTAAATTCCATCAGATCTGATATAAGGGTCATTTCGTCCATTTCTGTCGAGTTTTGGGTCTCGGGTAAAACTAAAAAGTTGTTTAAAATGTCGTTTTACATTTTCGCGAGGCGATCTAAGTTTAAAAACGCCTTATGACGGGTCAAAAACTCAAACACAAATCTGCGTTTTTATAATAATTTTCTGCAGAAACTTGCAGGGGCATTTTGGTAATTTTCCATTAGGTTTCGGGTCTCGGCTAAAACTAAAAAGTTGTCCGAAACGTCGTTTTACATCAAAATGCTTTAGAGTCCGAGTCGTGAAAATATATTTTAGTGGGTCGTTTTAGACGGGTCAAAATAGAAAAAAATATATAATAAAAGTCAAACTTAGAAAAAGTTGGATTAGTTGCTGATTTTGTCAAGAAGTGATAGTTTGAGCATTTTAGAGTCCATTTGAGCTTGTAAAATGTTAACGGATATATTTAGATGATATATATATTTGTTAGCCTTTATTTTATTAAGTCAAACAAGAATGTTATCGGTCTTATAAAGTCAAACTAGGTCTTGTATTGTAATAGGCTAGGCGTGTTCAACGGGCTTGGATTGTAATCTAATATTGTCCTTGTTTCGGGCTCAAAGCCCAAGTTTAGCCAAGCCCAACCCAAGTAGAAAAGCCCACACGCCAACTAGATAGCTAGGGGTATAAAAGAAACCCTCTCCTCACATGGAGAATGTGTTGGTTGCATTTGATCACTTGTAATCCACCGATTCTCCCTCTTAATCTAACTTTCCATGTTCTTTTCTTCTCTCTCTTTTTCTTTCCTATTTCCGGCTCACACTAGGGCTTATTTGGGTTTGCTTATTGTTGTGTGATTCTTATTTGGGTTTTCTTATTGTTGTGTGTGGATTATTATAAGACTAACATGTGGTATCACTCGCCTAGTGGTGTTTAGTGTTCAATTCTTGTGGTTTAATAAGCTAAAACGTGGCTAATTTTGTCAATAAGCTCACATCTTATTTTCTTGTGGGCTTATTGGTTTGTTTAGCTTATGTCCTCTTTGCTATACTAGTTCTAAAGCTTATTTTGTAGTCACTCCATGTCTTAGATAAGTTAAAAGATCGTTTTTTATAAGCTTATTACATTTGGCTTATTTTTCTTCTTTCTCTTCTCGAAGTGGAGTTTTTGGTTCGATTTACAAGAGTCACAAGAGTCACGTCCCTCTTTTACTTTGTTCTTCAAACTAATTTCTTAGTTTTCTTCATTTTGGTTGCTTATTTCGAGCTCATTCCTAGCTTATTTCGAGCTTATTCAAGCTTATTTAGGAGCTTATTTCGTGGCTTATTTGTGGTTTCTCTTATCCTATTTGTGGTCCACACCGGTTGTGATTAAGGGACAAAGATCCACATTTGTTGCTTCACAACACAAGGACAACTTGTTTGTTTGTGTAAGTGGTCCACACTTGAAAAAGACACCGAGCGGAATATGTCACAGGTCAAGCGAAACATGTAGGTTTATTTGTTAAGCGGAATATGTACGTTAGTTGTTAAGCGGAATATGCAGGTTGTTCGTCAAGCGAAATATTACAATTAACTAAAATGAAACTCTGCCAAAAATTTTGAAATTCAAGCGAAATATGTTTGTTCCGAATTCAAGCGGAATATGTTAAACCTCAAGCGAAACGTGCAGTATTGATTTCAAGCGAAACATGTTAAACCTCAAGCGAAATATGCAAGACTGAGTACAAGCGAAACATGTCTACTTACAAGCGAAACATGCAAGATTAATTTCAAGCGAAATATGTTGTTTCAAGCGAAATATGCAATTTTCAATATTCAAGCGAAATGTGTAATTTTTTGAAGCGAAATACGTTTTTTTTAACCAAGCGAAATATGTCAATTCTAC
>BQNB010171185.1:0-13594 GCA_026074375.1 Tanacetum coccineum | reverse complement strand
ACTGAAGTAGCATAAGTTCGGCTTGAGACTCCAAGTACGCAAGGTCGTTGTTGATAAAGTGATCAAAAGGTATTACTCGACGACCTCATGAATTAGGTATCAATGGTAAGGGCTTGTGCAGATCATGTGGATATTGTTATCCTTTGGGGTTGTTCTAGTCTAATTGATCAGTAGTTGCTTTACAAACTTCTATAAAGAAATATTCAAGTTCCACCAGACTCTTGCACAAACCTTTCATTAACTTGAATGTTGGACCGACTAATAATTCTGGAGTTAGAGTATCAACTTTGAGCCGATTTAACACGAATGCTGAGAAGTCTAGTGGTGTGTCCATTAGTTCATTAAATGACTCACGAGGATCTTCATTCCGAGCTAAAGTGCTTATCTAAGGTTGAACTGGTCCATGTTTAGCAGGCAAAGTTTTGTTCCAATCACGGTCGGGAGTTGGAGGTTTTGTTAGTTTCTAAAACCAATCATGATGCTGAGAGGTCTCATCAACAGGTTGATCTTTAGTAAATCCTGTTTTGAACTCCTGATGTGCGGGTTCTTCCAAGTCTTCGTCAGCATGTATTGGTTCCTCTGCTTGAGCAGACTTGCCAATAGACGTTTGATAAGATTTGGACCCTTCTTTAGACTTGCGAGTTGACTTGGAAGTCTTCTCCTTTGGTGCACTGTTTAACTTAGGTTCTTTTCCACCTCTTCTTCTCTTGGACCCCCGGTTTGATCCAGCAGAGGGTTCTTCGTCTTCATCCCCATCATCTCGATGTCTTTCAAATGTGACAGTATCTCCATATGTTTCAAGGATGTCTTTGTCAGTTTCATAAGCGTCAACCAATGCTTTGTAGAGAGTCTTCTGCTGAATTAATTTGTCAATTGATTTGTTATTCTCCATTTTATCAATGAAAATCTTCTTCAGCTCGAGTTCAGATAGGTTAGCTGCTACAGCATGGGATGTCTTAGCTTCATTGGATGAACAAATCATAACTTCAGCTTCAAGTTGGTCATTTACGAACTTCTCAATTTTTGGCAAAATCTTGGAGACTTGCTCTTTAACTTGTACCTTAACTTGCTCCTTGATGATTTTCTTCATATTTTCATCAATTTTGTTGGGATTAAAAGACATATCTGAAGGTGTTGACCCAGCTTACTGCTGAACAGCTCTCATGATCTCCGCCACTACTGATGTTGATGGTTTTTTTGGTTATGTTTCTCTGCTGGTGAAGTCAGAGAAAATATTCTAAAGTCAATTACTACTGCTAGGTTGTAAAGTTACTATAGGCTAGTATTGGTTACTAACTGCTAGAAGAGTTTTTGCTGTTGTAGAGTTTAGTTAGTGTACTGTTTATGTGTATATGGAGTAATGGTTAAAGTGATATGTATGAGATATTTTGAGAATGAGTTATGTATGGTAGAAACGCGTGTAAGCCTATTAGGGATTACTTGGTGTATTTAAAGAGTCCCTGGGCATGTAGTTTTAGATATATTACATCTCTTATTCATATACATTCTGATATATAGCTTCAAGGTTATAAACCCTAGTACTACACAGAGTACTCGTATTATTGATAATAATAATATTGGAGCTTTTCAGTAATATCATTGTTCATATAGTTTACTGTTTCATTAATTTTCTTCTAAGTATTAAAGAGTAGATTCCGCATACTTTTTAGAATTCACAAAGTTTCTACCATAGTTCTTTTGGATCTATCCAAAGTAACTTAAACCATTTACAAGCTAGGAAGCGACCTTAATTGGATCAACAAGTGGGGGCATTTAAGCCTTATTTCGCTTAAATTGATTTACTATCAGAGCTTGTATTCTGAAACTTTGATCTAGAATGAAACCAACAATAGATATAACACACTTTATTTCGCAATATAAGAGATGGATCCTAGAAAACTGCTCAAACCATACTTACGGCATATAGGTGGCCCATTTCTCAGAACAGGTGAATATATGTTATGTGGAGGCTAAGGTGACTTGGAGCAAATACTTGCAAAGTTCAAGACTTATGCGTTATGGGGATGTCATTAGAGAAATAGAAACTCATTAAAACAGAGTCAATACATCAAACAAATGCTGATGAGCGACCTGAACTACACTAATACCAGGTCCTGTAACTACTGAAGAAAAGGTTCAAAGGAAGAATGATGTGAAGGCAAGAAGTAGGTTACTGATGGCACTTCTTAATGAACATTTAACGACATTTAATTAGTACAAGGATGCTAAGACTTTGTTTATTGCTATACAAACAAGATTTGGTGGTAATGAAGCCACAAAGAAGACTCACAAGACTCTTCTAAAGTAAATATATGAGAACTTTAATGCTCCAAGCACATAGTCTCTTGACTTTATTTTCAACAGGCTTCAGAAGATTGTAAGTAAGCTGGCTATCTTGGTTGAAAATATTTTACAAGAAGATCTCAATTTGAAATTTTTGAGAAGTCTGTCTTCTGAGTGGAATACTCATGTTGTGGTCTGGAGGAATAAACCTGATCTAGACGCAATGAGCTTTGATGATCTCTACAACAATTTTAAGATTGTTGAACAAGAGGTTAAAAGAATTGAAAGCTCAAGCTCAAGTTCTCAGAATATGGCTTTTATGTCATCCCCTAGCAGTACTAATGAAGTTAATACTGCTTATAGAGTTAGTACTGCTAACACTCAAGTTAGCCCTGCTAGCACTCAAGTTAGCACTGCTAGTACTCAAGTTAGTACTGCTAACTTAAGTGATGACATTGTTTATGCATTTTTGGCCAGTCAACCAAACGGGTCTCAATCTTGTTATGAGGATACCTTGAACCAGACACTTGAAGATGACAGAGAAGAGAGTGGATTTGGATATTTAGTGGAAGGTTGTAGAGTTAGTCATTGGTCTGAGGCATGAGGACAAGAAGGTTTTTGTATGAATATCTGGTAGAAATAATGTCACTATCTAATGGAAGTGATCACAGCTGGGACTTGTGACAGTCCAAGGTGGAGTGTTGCAATACTGCCATCAAGATGGGATACTGTTATTAAGGAATGCAGATGTGTCTAGGAACCAACGATAGCGGAACAAGAATCAAGACATCTCATAGAAGGACTGTAAATGTAGAAGATACCGTCTTCTGAAAGCTCATGGTGAATATTGATGAGAGCTGGTTTTTTTTGAGGAGCTATTATTTGGAAGTTGATGAAGTCCCAAAAAGTGCGTCTTTTATGGCTTTGTCGTAAAATTCCGCGTAGGGAAACTCCACTCTTCTTCCTCCCTTCTTCCATCTGAGGTACATATATGAAAACTTGTTGAAAAAACCTATCTAAAATGCTTTGAAACTCTTTAATACTCAACTTCGTGATTTAAGAATAGAGTTTAACAAATTCGAGTTCACTATTTAGCTACTTATAAAGAGGGTTAGCATCAGTAGAGAGCACTTGTCTTTTACAAAAAGAATGAAGGTTATTTTTTTGGTGTGAGCACTTGATAAATCTAAAAAGAGTTATATCATTATAAAGACTCAAAAAATTAGTATGCTTAAAAGTAAGATAGATATTTTTAAGTTAAGCAAGAAAAGAAAGCAACATTAAATAAAAAATTTAATAATGCTTCTAAGAGTCTAGGCAAATTAATAGGGAGCCAGATAACTGATAAAAGTAGAAAGGGAGTGGGGTTTGTAAACTATAATGTTGTTCCACCTCCTCATACAGGGTTATTTTCACCCCCAAGTCTTGATTTGTCCTACTCTAGTCTAGATGAGTTCCAACAGCCTAAGTTTGAGGGCTAAATGGACCTAATTACTTAGTAAGGAGTGTTAGTGAAGTCCGCTCGCGCGGACTATATGAGCGTTAGGATCTCTTGATGCCTTATTGGTTGAGGAGTTGGTGTTTGATGATAAATTAGAGAAGAAAACTATTTTTCCTACTATTGCTAATATAGAATTTGTTAGAACTAAACAACAAGAAAAACCAGTTAGGAAACCAGTTAAGTATGCTGAAATGTATAGGTCACAAAGTCCTAGGGGAAATAAAGAAAACTAGTTAATCAGGAAGTTCTACTAACAGCTAGGAAGTGACTTTCGTGATGTACAATGAAGCTTGTTTTTGTTGTGGAAGTTTTGATCCATGTACGCACAGGCTTTTTGTGACGGCAATTACTTCCAAAAGGAAAGGGTGGTATTTAGGAATGATTATACAAGGGTGAATTATAATTATTATACTTAAAAGGCTCACCCTAGTGCTCACAGGAACATGGTTCCAAGAGCAGTTTTAATGAAAACTGGCATAAGATCACTTAATATTGATAGGCCTGTTAATACTGCTCATCCCAAAACTATAGTTTATAGTGCTAGACCAATGTTACGTTTTTCTAAATCAGCACCATCAACTGTAAATAGGCCCTATCAAATAAGAACAACATTAACTAACAAAAATTTTCGTCAAAAAGTTAATACTGCTAAGGGAAAATTTTATACTGCTAGGCCAAAAGCAGTTAATACTGCTAGGCCAAATTCAGTAGTAGTTAATGCTGTTAGGGCAAATCAGGTTAATGCAATTAAAGCCTCAGCATGTTGGGTTTGGAGACCTTCCAAACTTAATAGTGCATCAATTACTTTGAAGAGACATAATTATATTGATGCACGAGACAGATCCAAGTCAGTGATGGCTTAGGCCCCCAAAGGAAACTAATTTCCTTATTTTTATGTGCAGGGTCATCCACAAAAATAAGATCAAGGCTATGTTGATAGTGGATGCTCAAGGTACATGACAAGGAACATGTCATATCTCTCATACTTCAAGGAATTTGATATAGGATATGTTACCTTTGGGGGAGGAGCCAAAGGAGAGAAAATTACTAGTAAAGGAACTCTTAAAACTGGTAAGCTTGATTTTGAGGATGTGTACTTTGTCAAGGAGTTATTGTTTAACCTTTTTAGTGTTTCACAGATGTGTGACAAAAAGAACAATGTTCTTTTTACTGACACTGGATGTTTTGTTCTGTCTCCTGACTTTAAGTTAGCTGATGAAAATAAGGTTTTACTTAAAGTTCCTAGAAAGAACAATATGTACAATGTTGATATGAAAAATATTTTTCCTAAAGAGAGTTTAACTTGTCTTGTTGCAAAGGCCACACTTGATGAATCAATGCTATGGCATAGGAGGCTAGGTCATGTAAATTTTAAAACCATTAATAAACTTGTTAAAGAAAATCTAGTGAGAGGTTTACCTACAAAACATTTTGAAAATAACCAAACTTGTGTTGCTTACCTTAACATAAAGCCTCTTGTAAGTCCAAGATTCATAACTCTATTACTCATCCATTATTCATGTTTCATATGGACTTGTTTGGTCCAACTTTTATGAGCAACTTAATGAATGAGAAATATTGTCTAGTTGTCACTGATGATTCGATTTACTTGGGTTTTCTTTCTAGCAAACTAAGGGATGACTATTGGCATTCTTGAGTGCATTAAATGAGTTGAAAAATTCTTAGTTGATTAAGAATAAGTAAAGTATATTTGTTGTAACAATGGAAAAAAGTTCAAAAACAGAGTCATGAGTGACTTTTGTAAAAAGAAAGGCGTTAAGAAGGAATTTAGTGTAGCTAGAACTCCTCAACAAAATGATGTTGTTGAGAGGAAAAATATGACACTAATGTAGGCGGCTAGAAACTATGTTAGCTGACCTCTAATGTTACCTACTTACATTTTTGGGCTGAAGCAGTTAATTACTTGCACTGCTATGTGGAGAATAGGTTGTATTGTGTTAAGCTATCATAACAAGAACCCCTTATAAACTGTTTAGAGGTAGAACACCTGCTCTAAGCTTTTATTGTGGACATTTGGGTGTCATGTACCATTCTTTATACTCCAATATATTATTTAGGCAAGTTTGATAAAAGTAGGATTGAAGGATTCTTTGTTGGTACTCAATGAATAGTAAGCCTTTTAGGGTTTATACAACATTAGATACTAGGAAAGGTAGAAGAAACTTGCACTGTATTAGGTTCTTGGAGGATAAAAAAAAAGGGGGGGGGGGGGGCCGTAGTATTCGCAGGGTGATGGACCAAAAACTGGATATTTGATGTATTGATGTTCTAACACAAAGTCAATGAATATGTGGCAGTTTTGTTGCAGGTACAATACTCTAATGTATTTTATAGGTACAAAGAGAAAGTATTGGTACAGTCATTCGTAGCAAGGAGGAAGGAGCTGTAGCCAAAAGTACTTACATTTGTGCCATTGTAGCTAAGATGGTTTATATTTAATTCTTTATGTGTAAGATGCTTAGTGAGAATGATAATATCCTCAACCTTTTACTAGTGATGCTGGGAAAGATGAATGATGAAGTGTAGTAAAGAAAGTTTCGAGTGAATGATCAAGAGAAGCCTAAAAATAGTACTCAAGATATTAATACTGCTGGGCTAAGTATTAATACTCAACCAGACATGTTTTCTTTGGGAGATAATGCTACACTTGAAGCCATACATACTGCTTTCTTTAGTGATGAAACAGAAGTGGATATGAGCAACATTACTACTACATATCCATTTCCTTCTACTCCAAATACAAGAATCCATAAAGATCATTCCACTTGGATCATGTGATTGGTGATATACATTCTGGCTGATTGTACAGGCAACAGGAGTAATATCAAAAAAGATCTACAAATGAACAAGGGTTTATTATTGTTGTTTATGAAGGGAAAACTCATGAAGACCTTCATACTTGTTACTTTTCTTATTTTCTATCACAAGTAGAACCCAAGAAGGTGACTCAAGCTTTGGACATTCCCAAGGTGGATTAGAAGCAAAATGCAGGATGAGCTTCTACGTTTAAATTGCAGAATTCTAAGTAAGGTTTTGTGACTTATGGTTGATTTTACCATATGGCATGAGGGCCATTGGGACAAAATGGGTCTACAAGAACAAGAAAGATGAGAGAGGTATTATTGTTGTACAAAACAAAGCATAGGGCTAGTTGCACCAGGGTTAACTGTAGGATCCACGTATACATACTTCTACTTCAATATAATCTAACGACGAAATCGGAATAGAAATGAGAAATAGTGTGGAGTTGGTTTAGAGAGAGAAAAGAGAGAGAGTTGAGAGTAGAAATGAATAAGGAGAAAGATATTTTAGTATGAAACAACTAGCTTTTTCTATGGTAAGAAAAAGCTTATATACCCCGTCACGCTAAAGGTACGCGCGGGATATTTAACTAGGACCCGGGCTCGGGTTTTGCTTGGGATTAAACCCGAAACATATACAATATTAGATTCACTATCGAGCCCGATTCCCGATATTATACTATTACAACATTAACTATTTAAAGACCTAAGCTCCATCGTAGAGTGACCGAACTTCCTTGTTCGACTCAATAAATTGAGGCTAACAGTTACACTCAAGAAGAGGGAATAGATTATAAAGAGATTTTTGCTCCAGTTGCTAGGATTGAAGCAATTAGGCTGTTCTTAGCCTATGCCTCATTCATGAACTTTTTTGTTTAGTAGATGGATGTGAAGAGTGCATTTTTGTATGCCAAGATTAAAGAGGAAGTTTATGTCTGTCAACCTCCAGGGTTTGAAGATCCAGAGTTCCCTGGCAGAGTTTATAAGGTAGAAAAGGCATTATATGATCTACATCAAGCTCCTAGAGCCTGGTATGAGAATCTTTCTACCTATTTATTAGAAAATGGATTTTAGAGAGGGGTAATAGACAAGACTTTGTTCATTAAAAAGGTCAAAGATGATATTCTACTAGTTCAAGTATATGTAGATGACATCATTTTTGGATCTATTAAAAAGGAGTTATGCACTGAGTTTGAGAGATTGATGCACAAGAAGTTCCAGATGAGTTCTATGGGAGAGCTCACTTTCTTTTTAGGATTGCAGGTGATGCAAAAGGAAGATGGGATTTTTATTAGCCAAGACAAGTATGTAGATGAAATCTTGAAGAAGTTTGGTTTTTCAACTGTGAGGATAGCAAGTACACCCATGGAGACTTTAAAGCCATTGCTCAAGGATGCAGAAGCTAAAGATGTTGATGATCACTTATATAGATCAATGATTGGATCATTGATGTATCTAACAGCTTCTAGGCCTGATATAATGTTTGATGTATGTGCTTGTGCAATATTTCAAGTCACACCTAAAGTTTCACATCTTCATGTTGTGATAAGAATCTTTAGATACTTAAAAGGTCAACCGAAATTGGGCCTTTGGTATCCTAAGGACTCACCATTTGACTTGGAAGCTTATTCTGATAGGGACTATGCTGGTGCAAGTTTAGACAGGAAATCCACAACAGGAGGATGTCAATTTCTTAGGAGTAGATTGATTTCATGGCAATGAAAGAAGCAAACTATAGTTGCCAATTCAACTACTGAAGCAAAGTATGTAGCTGTAGCTAATTGCTGTAGACAGGTGTTATGGATCCAAAATAAAATGCTGGATTATGGATACAACTTCATGAATACCAAGATTTTCATTGACAATGAAAGCACCATCTGCATAATTAAGAATCCAGTATTTCACTCAAAGACTGAGCGCATTGAAATTAGACATCACTTCATCAGGGGTTCATATGAGAAGAGATTAATTCAAGTGATCAAGATTCACACTAATCATAATGTTGCAGACTTACTCACAAAAGCACTTGATGTTAGTCGTTTTCAATTTTTAACTGCTAGTATTGGAATGCTTAATCTCTGAGGTGTTGTTTGATTAGATTGATGATTGGAATGGGTTGGATATACTACTTGGATGAAATTAGGGTTTATTCTGGTAACTTAAAAGTTAGTGCTGCTGGCATGACTTAATGCTGCTGGGTGAAAAGTTAGTGCTGCCAGGCAAAAAGTTAATGCTGCTGAGCCAAGTTAGTACTGCTAGGTTACCGTTGGAGATACAACTGCTGAGGGTGTCTTTTGTAAATTAGTTGGTTACTTCACCTATAGGTTTGCTTAATTCCCTATAAAACCATTTTCGTTCACAAAGTAATCACTCTTAAACACTTTTACGATCTCAATTTTAGAAACCCTAACTCGAATTCATCACCGACATTCACAATTCTCATCAATGGCAGACTTAATCTTTGCTGATTCTCATAATATGGTGCCATACTTGGAAAAATCAAAAGACAATGTTGATTTTGCAGAGATAGTTGATTTTCTTAATGCTAGTCCTATCAGGTATGCATTAACTGTAAGTCTAACTATCTATATGTCATATATTAAGCAGTTTTGGTCTACTGCAAAGATCAAAACAGTCAATAATGAAACACAAATACGTGCCAAAGTTGATGGAAAGACTATAGTAATAATAGAATCATCTGTGAGGAGAGATCTTTACTTTAATGATGAGGATGGTATTACTTGTCTTACAAACACTGAGATTTTTGAAAACCTTCAATTGATGGGGTATGAAAAGCTTTCTGATAAACTTACTTTTTATAAATCTCTCTTTTCCCCTCAATGGAAGTATCTTATTCATACCATCTTACAATGTTTAAGCTCTAAATAAACTGCTTGGAATGAATTTGGTACTAATATAGCATCAGCAATTATATGTTTGGCTAAGAAACAAAAGTTTAATTTTTCTAAATTGATTTTTGATGGTATGTTGAGAAACTTGGATACTAATTCTAAAAAGTTTTTAATGTATCCAAGGTTTTTACAACTATTTTTGAACAATCAAATTGAAAATCTTACAGCAATTTTTAATGATGAATATGATACACCTTCTCATACTAAAAAGGTTTTTGCAAACATGATAAGGCAATGAAAAGATTTTTCAGGGACTGTGACACCCTTGTTTGCTACTATGTTGATACAATCATAAGTAGTGGAGGATGAAAGTTCAGGACAACCCACTGAACCCCAACACACACCTACTACTGCTTTACCATCTCATGTTGAACCAATCCCTACTATTACATCATCATCACACCATAAAAAGACCCAAAAAACATAGGAAAACTAAAAAAAGGTCACTGAGATATCTCAGTCTAGTGGACCTACTACCCTTGTAGCAGATGAGACTGTCCATAAGGAGAGGGGAGACAGTGTGGAAAGGGCTGCCACTACTGCTACTAGCTTAGATGCATAGCAGGGTAGTGGTAACTTAAATAAGACCCAATCCACGGCAACACTTAATAAGCATATTCCTCAGAGAATTGGTTCAGGTTGTGGTCCCAGGTGCTAAGATACCATATTGGAGGATAGACCTGCTCAAACTAGGTTTGAGAGGTTGTCTAAACAGTCCAATGAACAACCTCTCTCAAGAGTTAACATACTTAGAAGTGCGGAGGACAGTATGTAATTACAGGAATTGATGGACCTTTGTACAAAACTGTCTGACAGAGTTCTTGACTTGGAGAATGTAAAGGATACTCAAGCTTTGGAAATTAAAAAGTTAAAGAAAAGGGTTAAGAAGCTAGAAAGTAAGAAGAAGTCAAGAACTCCACAACTCAAGAGGAGATTATTCAAGGTCAGGATAAAGTCTTCTAACAAAAAGAGTGTGTTGGGTGATCCCGGCAGAATGCATCCCAAACAGAAGAGGAATGAACTTGACCCAAAATGAAGGATTTGATGGTTTCAAGAGATTCAGAGACCAAGGGTGGAATGGTCATGATATTTGAGTTAATACTGCTAGTAACTAAATACTACTACCATATTAATAATAACTACCTACTAAACCATGTTTACTACACTACCATTGCACTATTTACTACTACTGTGTATCCTGTTAGACGAACGGAGCCAAGTACTCCTCTATCAACAACAATAACAACTCCTATTGAAAATGAAGACCTTGTTATTGCTCAAACCCTTATGAAGATGAAGAGTGAGAAATCAAGGCAAAAGTGAGTCACTATGCCAAGCCTAGTGAAGTCTGGAACAAGGTAAGCTACCTCCTCTACAAAGTGACCAAAAAACAAGGGGAAAGGGGCAAAGATGGTTGAGCCTGACAAACCAAAGAAAAGAAAGATCAAATTGAAATATAAAAAAAGATGTTGATATGGCTCAGAGAACTTCAAGCAAGTTTAGATGAAAAAGCCAGGCCTGAAAGATAAAGAGAAAAAAGCTAGGAAGCTGCAAACATTGCTGAATAATGATGGTTCAAGCTATGATGGGATGTAGTACTATTGAACTGGCTACAAATACAGCGAAAGAGAGAGAAGAGTTGACCTTAAAGAAAAGGGTCAAAGGTTCTTTTGTAAGCTCATAATAAATGAAAGAAACAATTTTTGCAAGACTTAAGACAGAAGAGCAGAAAGAAAACAACCACCTAAACTATCAAAAGAAAAACCTAATGTCTAAATAGTTAAAGAACATGGCGGGAGACAACAACACTCAATTGGAAAACAAAAGTTTTGAAGATATCCAGATGTCTGCTTGAGAAAGAATTGAAAATAGGTAAACATATTTGTAGACATGGATCAGAGTGTGTTGAAAAGCATGAAAACAATAGAGAGTGAATTGACAGAGCAGTTCCTGAGTTAGGCAGCTGGAAGTTCAAAAAGGGTTGCCTAAAAGAACGGGATCAAGAAGTTCTAAGGGAGGCAAAAGACTGTGAAAGCTTAGAACAGGTAAAGAACCATGATTAAAGAAGCTGATGAACTGTCACAAGAAAAAGAGCTACAACAATGATGAAATAGATCCAGACAAGGGTATGAATGTAGAAAGCATTACTACTAAGTATCCAATAAGTGACTGGGAGATTTACACTGAAGGCACTAGGAAGTACTAGAAGATCATCAGAGTTGGAAATCATATTGAGGTACATCAATTCTTTAATAATATGCTGAAAATTGACAAGGAGGACTAGTTGAGCTGTGAAGTCTGGTTAAAGAAATTTCAATTCAACATGAACCAACAAGGAACAAAGAAAAGAAGATATGGGTTGAGTTGAAAGAGCTTTTTGAACCAGATACAAGATGATGAGGTATGGAAGCTTCAAAAGCATATCCATGATGTAACTTAGAGGTTATATTATTCGTGTGGGGTGCATCATATGTATACAGAGAAGGGAATAGACATCTACATGCTTGTAAAGATCTACATGCTTGTAAAGAAGGAGTATCTATTATTAAGAGGAACTCTTACATTGATGCTGGTAGCAAAGATCTTGGTGGATAAAGATATTGAGATGTCCAGAGAACTTCTTAGAAGATATTCACCAGGACTGAAAGACCAAGAAGATAAAGTGTTTGGATACATCCTCCTGATAAAGATAAAGCTTTTAATCAAGAAACTTGAAGATTCAAAAGGTGAACATCAAGTTTAGGGGAGAATTATTGGGATTAAAAGACATTTGAGTGCTGTTGAAGTTACTGCTGCCAGTTATGATTGTCACTACTACTGGTTATGTTTCTACTGCTGGTGAAGTTCAGAGAAAATATTCTAAGTCATTACTACTGCTAGTTGTAAAGTTACTACTGCTAGTATTAGTTACTACTACTAGAATAGTTTCTGCTATTAGAGTTTAGTTAGTACTGTTTATATAAGTTAGTAGTGCTAATGTGATAAGAATGAGATATATTAGGAAAAGATATGTATGTGTAGAAAACGCGTTGTAAGCCCATTAGGGTTCCTTGGTGTATAAAAGGAGACCCTAGGGCATGTAGTTGATATAAGTCATCTTCATCTCATCATACATCATCAAGATATACATTTTGATATATAGCTTCAAGGTTGTAAACCCTAGTACTACACAGAGTACTTGTATTAATGATAATAATAATAATATTGGAGCTTTTCAGTAATATCATTGTTCATACAGTTTACTATTTCATTAATATTCTTCTATGTATTAAAGAGTAGATTCCGCATACTCTTTAGTATTCACAAAGTTTTATCATAGTTGTTTTGGATTTATCCAAAGTAACTTAACCTTTACAAGGTAAGGAATCGATCTTAAGTTGGGATCAACAAGTTGCTTCGTGTTTTTAAAAAAAGCTCGTTAGTGGTTCTAATTTCTTTAATGAATATCTTCATCTCCTCATGTTTATGTTTACCTTCATCAATGAATTTAGCCAACAATTCCTCAATAGTTAACCCCCTTGTAGGGTAATTGAACGGGTAAGAAGGCACCTCGAAAACGGTACCTAAAAAAGACATAATTCGAAGTAAAACCATTCTAGAAAACTAAACGAAAAAGCTAACTAAAACTGCTGCTGTATCAGACAGATGATACATCGTATTCAGTAAAGTGGATAAGCCGTATTCAATAAATAACATCAGACAATAGAAAAACAAAACTAAATTTATACTAAAAATACCAAATAAAAACAAGAAATTAAACAATCGCACTCCCCGGCAACGGTGCCAAAAACTTGATGTGTCGTCGTATAGGTGTTATTTATGTTTTCAAGTTTTACTATTTATATTTTGCCGACTTTACCTAAAACAACACTTTAACGAGCAGTGTACCCGATCGGATAGAGTTTCATGGTAAGTAGGGTGTCGATCATTGAGAGTGGAAGTTAACTCTTAATTCTACTGGTATTTTATTTACCTAGGTTTAGTACAAATCTAACCTAATTTTTTTTTTTGAACGGCAAAATTTTATAAACTAGCAAGGAGCTAGAAAAGAAATTACAAAGATATTAAATGCGGGT
>BQNB010171183.1:0-13594 GCA_026074375.1 Tanacetum coccineum | reverse complement strand
TGTACCCCTACCCATGATAGGGAATTACATGCTATCTGGACCTGATATTGAAATAGATTACTCACAATTTACATATGGTCTAAAACAATCTCAAACTAGTGAATCTAAAACCCAAACCAGTGATTTTGATACCTGTGAATCAGATTGTAGTGTTGAAACACATGAATCTTTGCCTGAACCAACTGTCAATGAACCCAAAGTAGTTAGTCAACCTAAGGTTTGGTCTGATGCTCCTATCATTGAGGAGTATGAATCAGATAGTGAAGATGAGCATGTGTCTCTACCAACAGAAGAACTTGAAACACCTAGTTTTGCTAATAAGCAAGTAAAAACTCTTAGGGAAACTATTAAGAATCAATTCACACATAGTAAAAATCCTAAAAAAAAGGATGACAAGAAAGGGTTGGGATATGGGTTTACTACAAAAGCATGTTTTGTATGTAGAAGTCTTAGTCATCTTATCAGAGATTATGATTTTCATAAAAAAAAAAGGATGGCTAAACAGGTTGAACTAAACAAAAAGAAGGGCAAGGATAATGTTCAAAGGGAGATTAGGCCAATTTAAAACAATGTGCAAAGAATGAATCATAAAAACCAATTTGTTCCTACAGCAGTACTAACTAGAACTGGCAAAATTCTAGTTAATATTGCTAGATCTAGCGGTACTAATAATGTTAGTACTGCTAGACATAATTTTAACAGTCAGGCAGTACTAACTAATGCTGCCAGGAAAATTAGTACTGTTAAACCTTTTGTGAATAGAGTTATACCAAAAACTGTTTTTCATAAAACTCATTCACCACTTAGAAGGCCTTTTAATAACACAACAGCACTTAGAACAAATTTTTCAAAACAAAAGGTTAATACTGCTGAGGTAAATGGGGGAAAAAGGGAAACAACTGTTAAGCCCTCAGCAGGTTGTAATTGGAGACCAAAAAGACATTACTGGCACAAAATCTCCAAATACAATGGTGGATCAAGACCTAGAGATTGTGCTACTTTCAAAGATCCACTAGGCAGACTCAAGCCCAAACAGGCTTGGGTCCCTAAGAGAATCTAATCTCTTTTATTTAATGTGCAAGATTATCCACACAGAACTTTACAGAACAAAGGGATTGTTGATAGTGGATGTTCTAGGCACATGACTGGAAACAAGGCCTACCTTGCTGAATATCAAGACTTTAATGGTGGCCCTGTTGCTTTTGGAGGAAGTAAAGGTTACATAACTGGTAAAGGTAAAATAAAAACAGGAAAGTTAGATTTTGAGGATGTGTGCTTTGTGAAAGAACTTCAGCATTTCAATCTATTTTCTGTGTCACAGATGTGTGACAAAAAGAACAAGGTTCTATTCACTGACTCTGAATGTCTTGTTTTGTCTCCTGAATTTAAGTTACCTGATGAAAATCAAGTATTACTTAGAATCCCCAGACAAAACAATATGTACAGTTTCAATTTAGAGAACATTGTTCCTTCTGGAGGTTTAGCTTGTTTGATTGCAAAAGCCACAATTGATGAATCTAACAAATGGCATAGGAGGTTGGGTCATGTTAACTTTAAAAACCTAAACAAACTTGTGAAGGGAAACCTTGTACGAGGTTTACCTTCAAAGATTTTTCAAAATGACCACACTTGTGTTGCTTGTCAGAAAGGAAAGCAACACAAGGCCTCCTGTAAGGCCAAATCAGTGAGCTCTATTAGTCAGCCCTTACAGCTTCTTCATATGGATTTATTTGGACCTACATCTGTAAGGAGCTTAAACTACAAGACTTATTGCCTGGTTATCACTGATGATTTTAGCAGGTTTAGTTGGGTGTTCTTCTTAAGAACTAAGGATGAAACTAGTAGGATCTTTAAGGACTTTATAAGATAAATTGAGAACCAATTAAATCAAAAAGTTAAAACAATTAGATGTGATAATGGTACAAAATTTAAGAACAAGGATGTTATTGAATTCTGTGGGTCAAAAGGGATCAATAGGGAATACAGTAATGCCAGAACTCCACAACAAAATGGAGTTGCTGAAAGAAAGAACATGACCCTTATTGAGGCTGCTAGAACTATGCCAGCAGATTCATTTTTACCTAACACTTTTTGGGCTGAAGCAGTTAGTACGGCTTGTTATGTCCTTAATAAGGTATTAGTGACCAAGCCTCAAAATAAGACACCTTATGAACTTGTCACTGGTAAAATATCAATCATAAGCTACATAAGACCTTTTGGGTGCCATGTGACCATCTTGAATACCATTAACCACCTGGGCAAGTTTGAGGGGAAATCAGATGAAGGGTTTTTAGTTGGGTATTCTCTATAAAGCAGGGCTTTTAGGGTATACAATTTAGAAACCAAGAGAGTTAAAGAAAACCTGCACATAACCTTTTTAGAGAATAAACCAAATGTTGCAGGAAAAGGACCAACTTGGCTGTTTGATCTTGATTATTTAACTGATTCAATGAATTATCAACCTGTGAGATCAGAGAATCAAGCTAACAAACATGCAGGTCCACAAGAAGCTAATCAAAATGCAGGTACAGAAGAAAATATTGATGCAGGTGATTCTCCAATAGAAGCTGAATCTGCTCAGGACTACTTTGTACTGCCAATATGGTCTTCTTATACTTCAACAGTCAAGAGCTCAAAAGCAGGTGAAGAACCTACCAAGCATCCTGATTTCCAGCAAGTAGATAAGGAGGATCAAGTCTTTTTGGATGAGCTTGAAAGACTTAAAAGGCAAGAACAGGATGCTAATGATGCAGCTGAAGCTCTCAGGAAGGAGTTTGCCCAAGAAACTGAGGATTTGCTTCTTCAAGCAGGAGCTGCTAAAGCTAGCAGTACTAACATAGTTAATACTGCTAGCACACCAGTTAGTACTGCCAGTCCTTATGGTGGACTATCCTTCACTGATCTAACCAATACTGACCAAGATGATTCAGAAATACCTGCACTTGAGGAAATTTATGACAATCCTACTGATGGTATTTTTACCAATTCATCTTATGATGATGAGGGTGCAGTGGCTGACTTCACAAATTTAGAACCTGTTGTGAATGTCAGTCCTATTCCCACATTAAGGATTAACTCTATTCATCCTTCAACCTAATTCTTGGGAGATCCAAAAAATTTAGTTAAAAACTGTTTCAAACAGAACCATAGGTGACCAACAGTTTTGGAGCCTTGCTTTGTAAGTTATATCCAAATGCAATAGGGAAATAATCATATGGACTTCCACATTGTTTATTTGTTGTTTTTGTCGTAAAATGAACCGAGAGATCTTGTAAGCACTTGAGGATGAATGTTGGGTTGATGCTATGTAGGAAGAAAGTTGACAATTCAGATTCAAAAGATTGGTGTTCTTGTGATTTGACTTATAAGAAAAAGGCAATTGAACAAAATGGGTTTACAGAAATAAGAAAGGATGAGAGAGGTGTGGTTGTGGTTAGAAAATAATGCGAAGGTTAGTTGCTAGTGATACAGTGGGCAAGAGGAAGTGATAGATTATTGATGCGGTTTTTGCTATTTGGTGGGGGCCAGGATTGAAGCCATTAGGTTCTTTTTAGGATTTGACTTCTACATTGGGATTCATAGTCTATCAGATTAGATGTGAAAGTCGCCTTCCTATATGGAAAAAATTAAGGAGGAGGTTTATGATGCATGTTCTCAAACCTCCAGGTTTTATAGATCCTAAGTATCATATATGAAGGTTACAAAGTTAGTTGAAAAGCTCTCTATGGTTTACTCCAACGCTTCCCAGGGCTGGTATGCTACTTTAATTCTATTTCTTGTTGAAGAATGGATACAGAAGAGGAAATCTGTTGAAAGACTCTTTTCATTAAGAAGGACAAACATAATATATATTTAGAACAAGTTTATGTGGATGAATTTTATTTTTGGTTCTATAAAGAGATCTTGGTGTGATGAATTTGACAACTTGATGAAGAGTAGATTTTAGATGAGTTCTATGAGAGAGCTCACCTTCTTTCTTGGATAACAAGTTAAGCAGAAAGAAGATGGTATCTTTTTAAGTCAGGATAAATATGTTACAGAAATCCTGAAAAAGTTTGATTTTGTAGTGTCAAGATGCTAGTTGCACCAACTTAATGACCCTAATGCTTTAGTCAAGGATGAGGAGCTAGTGTGTGGATGTTCACCTTTATAGATCCATTGATTGGCCTTATGTACTTGACTGCTTCTAGGCCTGTTATTAGGTTTCGCAGGTCTGTGCTTGTTCTAGGTTTAGGGTCAATATAAAGGACTACATCCAAGTGCTGTTAAGAGAATCTTTATGGTATCTAAAGGGCAAACCAAACTGGGCTTTGGTATCCTAAGTGTGTCCTCGTTTGACTGGAAGGCCTACTCAATATTTGTGACTATGCTGGTGCAAATCTTGACAGGAAAATCCACCAAAGGTGGTTGTCAATTTTTGGCAAGAGGACTTATTTCTTGGCAATGCAAAAAAGCAAAAATTGTGGCTGCTACTTCTTACTACCAAGCAGTTTATGTTGCTGCTGCAAATTGCATGTGGGCAAGTTTTATGGATTCAAAATCAAATGTTAGACTATGGGTTCAATTTCATGAACACAAATGAATCTTCATTGAATAATGAAAAGTACTATAATGCATTGTAAAGAATTCTAGTATTTCTCTCTATAAACAAAGCATATTGCAATTTAGGCACACTTTTTAGAAGGGACTGCATATGAGAAGAACTTAATCCAGGGTAGCTTAAAATAAACCTCTATTCGGAAATGTAGTGATCTTCTAACTATAGCGCATTTGATGTTAGCTGGTTTCGTTCATTGGTTGATTACTATTGGGATTGTATAAACACTATAAGCTGCATTTGTTTAAAGGGAGGCATATGATTTGGTGTACAGTTTATCTGAAGTGTTTGTGTGCAGATGAATTTTTGGACATTTGATGTTTTTTCATGAGTTATATGGATTTTAGATAGACATTGGAAGGAGATATAGATGGTACTGAAGAACTGTTGTTGCTAGACTTGTTTAATTTTTTGTTGACAAAAGTTAGTACCGACAGTGCAAAGTTAATACCGTTGGGCAAAGATAGTACCGCTTTAAAGACGTTGGAGAAAATACCACCAAGGGTCTAAAGTGTAAATTGAAACGGTTTCTTTGATTTTGGGTTTGTTCAACCTATATAAACAATCTCGATTGATAGTTTATTCACGTAAAACTCTCTTAATCGATTTCTTCTACTCATCGTCATTTATCAATTCATCAAGTATGGCTGTTCTTGAATCATGCCCTAAACACAACATGGTAGCTTACTTAGAAAAGACTGATGGGAATACAGAGTTTCATGAGATTATCAGCTTTCTTACACGAAGCTCCATTCACTATGCTCTTACTGTTACAGATCAAGCCAAAGAAATTAAACAATTGAAGGCACAAATTAAGAAGCTTAAGAAGAAAGCCAAACCGATTATCATACACCACATAGCTTGGATGAAGAGTGTATCCATGAAGCAAAGATTTGCAGGAAAGAAATCCTTGAAGAAACAGTAGATGCAAATGGAGTCTGTATCCAAATAGGGGAGGAAATCCGCCAAAGCTGAACCTACAGTCCATATAGATCCAGTTTTTAATAAGCTTGATGATGATGAAATTGACAATATGGAGACTGAGGATGCTCAAGATGTGGGGAGGACAAGATATGTAGTGCATGAAGAGAAGGAAAGTACAAAAAAAGATGTTAGTAATGAAGATGCACATAATTTAATGATTAACAAACAAGTTCAGTACCGACAGGACCAGAGAGGAGGTATGACAAGCAAAGAAGTTAGTCCTGACAAGGAAGATAGTTTTAGTTCAAAGACAACGGAAGAAAGTTAGTAAGACAGAATTGATGAAGGTACTGTTGATCAAACTAAAGGAAGAAGTGCTACTCCAACGACTCCAACACCTACTCCTACAATATTTGGAGATGATGAAACTATTGCTCAAGTTCTTCTCAACATGAGCCAAGCCAAAAGCGTTTCAACGAGAAAAAGGAGAAAGGAATCGTGAATGAAGGATGTAGATAATATTGAAGACCAAGGCCTACTCAACAAGATTCTCTTTTAACTTTAAAGCCTCTTTTTCCAAAGATTAATCCCAAAGGTCAAAGGCAAGAAAAAGATGAAGAAGTGAATCGACACTGAATAGAAGACAATCAAGGAATCTGAAAAGGAAGTATAGATTAAGATGCTTCATGATGAGGAGATTGCAATAGATAGATGCAAGAGGATTAGGAGCAAAAGAAGTAAGAAAGGAAAAAGATTAGCTGAAAAAGAAGCTACAAAATGTGCTTTATACAAGATTTTGATGACATCAAAGCAAGAACTGAAGTCGATTGGACTTCTAGCATTTAGGTTTCAAGAAGAAGAGTGGTAGTTTTCTATGAAAGAAAAGAGCAAAAGTTCCTTATGTTAACAGTTGCAGCCCAAAGAGGGTTTCTTGCAGAACAAAGAGCTGCTACCATCAGAAACAGACCTCCTACAAGAACTCAGTCAAGAGTTAGATGATGACTACTGAAACATGTTCGGAAACAAGAAACACATCAGACATGAAGAATAAAACATTTTGAAGAAATACAGCTTATATGAGAAAGTGAAAAGGTTTGATAATAGTTTCATATTATTGTGTTCTACTGAAGGATGAAAGAAAGATTCGGAAATGAATGAGGAGCTAAGTGATTTTAACAAGAAGAGAGAAGTTTGTCAGAAGGTGAAGGATGTATTAACTAAGGTACCATGCAAAGCAGATATAGCAGAGCAGTAAGGTACATTAAGAAGAGAAAATAGGGAGGTATATAAAGCTGCTTGCTAGGAAAAAGGAAATAGACCACACCAGATGTGATAGTGATTGATGAACACAGAGAAAGTGTCTATAAGGTTGTTAACATTTGAAGGTTACCATAGATATTGAAATAATTGGAGAGGATATTGTCATTGCTAGGTTAGGGAACAAGGTATCTTCACCAGATGGAGGCTATCTTGTTATTTACAGAGCTAATGGGAACTTTAAGGATGTAATTTCTTTTTTGGAGGGTACTGTCTTATCTTTGACAGGCAAGATTCTAAGTCACATGTATGACTGTGATGTTGCAGAGTACTCAGAGAAGTCACACTGGAAGGAGTTGAGCTGGATTCTTTGGGGAGATTGAGATATGTTGAAATATCCTCAATTAGGATTGAAAATGATCAAAGTGACTCTGGAATAATCAACAAAAATTAGGATATGTTAGATGAGTTTATATGAAGCTTGTGGAGTTTAGCATATTAGAGCTTGAAGATGGGACTGTATTCATATGGGTGGGTTGAAAGAACGGTATCTCTCTCCAAGGATTTGCTGCAAAGCGTATGCTTGTTTTGGATTAGAAGTCGAGTAGAAGAAATTACTGCTACATTCAGATTTGATAAGATTTATATTAAGCAACAGCTTAATGAAGAGTAAAAATAAATGAATTGAGAAAGGTATTGAGTTGTTGGCTAACACCACACTAACAAATGTATTAGGTTTCACCATGCTTATATGGGTAAGAAATTGTAGTCCCTAAGCAAAAGCTTGTGGTAAAGACTCTCAAATCCATTTATGGTTGATAATTTACAAATATTCGTAGGGTTCTTAACTCACTTGCTTCATGGTTACGAGTTGGCTAGTCCAGGATCATATACAGTTATTTGTAAAGATACTCAAATCTGTTGATAGCTGATAGTTTGCTAAAAACTATATGGTTTATCAATGCACCATGTTATGTGCAATGAAGCATTGGCTAGTCCAAAAGCAAACGGTATTTGGTAAAGACAAATCAGTTCCGTTGATGGTTGACAGTTTACAAAAAATGTTTGGTCATTAAACTCATCCATATTTTCAATAAGAGATTGATATTCCGGCAGCAAACAGCTATGGTAAAGGAAATGATCAAATCGGTTATGGCTGGTTAGGTTTGCCAAAAACTACAAAGCCAAACTTAGTGGATTGTTGCTGAAAAGATGTTGCTGTGTTGCTGAAAAGATGTTGCTGTTAAAGACATGTTGCAAAAGGATAGCAAAAGATGTCAAAGATTATTAAAAATCGCAAGATCAAGATATTGACAAGGTGTTTGGATCATCCTCCAAGAAACTTATAAGAAGAATAAACAAAGAAATTGAAGTTAAAAACAGTTTACAATCATGTTTATGGAAGGATTGTTGGGAATTATTCATGCCTAATTAGTACCGTTTGTTCTATACTTATTACGGCTAGTAATAGTTAGTCAGACGCAGTTCAAAATGTTTTAGTACTGACTCAGATAGTTTAGTACCGTTAGTATAAATAGTTAGTAACGTATTAAGAAGTTAGTGCAATTGAAATTATTATTGGAAAAGATATGGCATTTTTATACGCGTTTTGTAAGCGGATTAGAGTTGTTCTTAGTGTATAAAAGGAACTTTACGGTTAGTTAGTTGTTATCAATTTTAAAAATTAGTTCATTGTCAATCTTAAAGTTAGCAATCATAAAAAGTTTTAGTTATCAATAATCATTGTTCTTCTTTGCATTATAAGTTAGATTCCCAAACATATACTTATAGTTTCTTAATCATTGTTTCTCTGTAGTTTGTGTAAATCTATTCATATTAGCTACAACCTTTAACAAGGTAGTAAGATTCATATTCAAAGGGACTCATAGGCAGCATTGTTAACTATGTCTTTTCCTTTGAATTTTCTAAGATCATTTTTTAATGATGTTATGACAAAAACTTTTTCCTGGAGTTGAGCATTTAAATCAGTAATTATCAAACTGACTTTTGTTTTAATGAGTGACCAATGAATTCAACATGTTCTTTAGCCTGAACAGTGATGGTTTAATTAAATATATAGTTGTTTATAAGGTCTGTTTCAAATGTCTTCTCAGCAAAATAAGTTTGGTCACCCTTGGTTCTAGTTCTATATTGTTGGTTCTCAAATATCTATTTATGTCCTTTTTCACATTGTTTGTGGTAGATGTTTTAGTCTACGGTTTTTTTAATGTTTGCCCTTCAATACATTTTCGATTGTTGTGTTCTTTTGTTTGAAGCTCAGCTTTATAATTGTTCTTTCCAATTCAAATAATTGGATAAATGAAGGTTCAGTTTGGTTAACAGATCGTGTTATTCTTTTAAAATATTTCTTTATTTGAGTTGCATTTTGCAAATTTCAAGAGAAATGCTGATGTTGTTTCAAAGTCAGAAATTCTTTTTGAAAGTTTATTATACTCATCTTTTTCAACATGTTACGTCTTGTGTTGTTTGATAAGCTCAGCTTCAAGTTCCAGACACTTGTTGCACATTTCCACATAATTCACAGAATCATTCATAACAACAGAAGAATTCACTTTCACAGAAGTATTCACTTTCATAGAAGAATTCACAACAATATTTAAAATATCTTGAGAAATGATTTGATCCAAGAGTAGGTCGTTTTCAATCAAAAATTATTTCTTTTGAATTTCAAAACACTGTTTATCTACATGATACTGTTGAACAACGGTTCCATCTGGTTAAAAACTGTTTGTACTTCCGTTATCTCATTTAGAAGATCTTTATCAAAAACATTAAATATGTATTTTAAGGTCTTTAAAAATGGAATTACTTCGCTTAGAAAAATAGCTTTTGTGTCTTCAAACCCCCATTCCCTTTTTGTTAAAGCATCGGGTGTTCCACTTTTTTACCACATTGTCAAAAATTGGCAAGATGGTATTTAAGCTTTTAAGATTGTTAATTAACCAGGCTTACCTTATGAAAGTTCCTTAGAAAGCTCCGCAATTTTGACAGGTGGAAGAAGATATGGGTCGCAATTAGGGTGTATAGCTTATTCATCAGACAATTCTTGTTCTCGTTATGGGACAAAACTTTTATAAAAATCTCCAGACAATCGATTTAACTCAGCATAATTAATTGGTGTAGCATTAACTTTCTTTTCTAAAACTATTGGATCACTTTGTTTTAAAAGCATTTTGGATCGACTCTCTTCCTCAAGCATCAAAGTCTATTTAGAATCAGCAATTGGAATCACATTGGTTTCCTTAGCAATAACATTACCGTCATACAGCATTGGCCTAATTTGCTGAGCTTTCTTAAGATAGAAAGGATTTTGAAAACCAAGAGCTTGTTTCACGTTGTTATCATAGAAAACTTGTGGTTTCGTGAGCATATGCACAGTTTTCGTGGATTGACCCATTTTACAAACAATGTTGTCCAGTTATTTAACTTTCTTTTCCAAAGCAATTTCTGTATCAATATTCTAAGCTTCTTTTTCCTTAGATTCATTTTTGAAAACATTAAATGTTTTTGTTAACAATTCCTTTTCCTTTGTTTGTTCAGAAAGAGTTTGTTTAAGAATGTTAATTTTTTTTCAAAATCCGCAAACTATGCATTTTTCTCCCGAATTATATCATTTATTATAAGCTTTTCTCGAGTACCTAAATCCACATTTTATCTTTCTTCTAGCAATTTTACCTGTTCTTTGTATCTTTCTAGCTCAGCAGATAAGGTTTCATTATAAATTATATAGTCATTATTAACCTTGTTACAGTTAGTTACTTAATTTGACAGTTGTTCAAACACAGATAATATCAAGGCATCTTATTGTGCAAAAGAATTTGTATCATGAACAGCTGTAGTTTGTGATTCAATTAGATACTGAGAGTATGGAATGATATTACTATCACTATGTATCTCAGTCTCTGAATGTTCCACAAAATGAGAAGGTTCAGAATACGGCATCTCTTGTACACTTTGATTTAGCATATCATTATTAGTGTTGTTAGATATTGGTACCTCGTAGATAACATTCTGATCCATAACTAGACAAATTGGCCATAAGAACTGCTTTGGCTGTAGAGATCTCGTCACAGTCAGAATCATATGCATCCAAATCATCTGCTTGATAAGCTACATTGTGTGTGATGACCGACTGTGTAACTGTACCTTCTGCAATACCAAGATCTGCCAAGAATTCCAATTCTTCCTCATTCAGAACTTTACCATTTCCTTAAGCTTCAACCAATAGAACTTTATTCCTGAACCATGTAGCATCCCTTTTCTCTTAGGCTTTGGATACTGTCTTGCCATATGACCTTCCCCTTAGCAGTTAAAACACTTCACAACTCTTTGTTGACCTGAATAATTCCCTCCTGTTCCTGAAGTATTAGCTCTTGTTCCTGAAGTACCAGCAGCATAAGAATTTTGTCTCCCCTGACGTGGTTGAACAGTCACCCGTCCATCATGAATAGTTGCTTGTTGTCTTGGGTTTGATGAATTTCTTAGCTGATTGTTGGTAGATGGGAAACGAGATGTGACGACAGTAGACAGAAATGACATCATTTTGTTAATGGCATCAATAGGGTCATCTCCTTGCTTAAACACAAGAACTGTTTGACCAGAGTCTATTTAAGGAAATTCAGCAAGGTGTGTTTGTTGATTAACTGTGGAGACAATATATTTAATTTGAGGAACAAATTGTGGTTGTGGACAAGCCTCTTGATGAGCAGTTGATGAGTAAGCATTTGGATACGGTGCTAATGGTTAAGTGATTGCATGTGGTGTGGATGGATAAGTAGTTGAGTAATATTGTGTGGAATGATTTGATCCATATTGAGGAGACTGAGATGGTGAAAACTGTTGTTGTTGTTAAAACTAGGGATTGTTGTATGAAGACTGATAAGTGTTGAAGTGAGATAGTGTCATTTGATAATTTGCAACTAATTCAAGTGGATCTTGACTGCATTCACGCATGAGACGGACTTCATTGGCATGGAGCTCATATTGCTCAAGATATGCATGAAGCTAATCAAAATTGGTAGTATGCAAATCTTTTACAAGCTTGACATCAGTTACAAACTTACTCCATTCATGTGGAAGACTATTTAAGAACTTGGTATTAACTTGAAATTGCTCCATTTTCATTTTATAGATGTTCATGTCATTGATAAGCTGAGTAAATCTCAAGAAATACTGATGAAGTGATTCCTCCTTGATGTGAGTAAACTTATCAAATGCATCATACAATTTACACTCTCTTTCCTACTTAGTTAAAGAGGTACCTTGCATTAGAAGTTGAACTTTTTCCATAGATCCTTGGCAACTCTGTGATGATTAAAAAGTGAATAGATATCAAATGATAGACCTTGAAGAATGATATTAGTAGCCTTGAGATCACAATCAGCTTGAATTTTCTCAGTAGCAGACAATTCAGCATATTTCTTTGTCATGGCCACCCCATTTTCTTCAATCGTAGACCAAATGAGTGGACCATGTTCAACTGATTCACGTATCATTCTTCCATGCTCTCTGTTTTGCATGTATAACTCCATTCTACTTTTCCAAGAATCATACAAGTCTTTGTCCAACATTAGTGGACGATTATCAGCACCAGAGAGTATCATGTACTCAGCAAGAGTATTCTTTTGACCAATTTGAATGATTGAATCCATTTTGATTTAATATGTGATAAAATGAAAGATGATCTACGGTGATTGGAGGTTGTTGTGTTAAAGTGAGATTAGATTAAAGTGATTGAGTCTTTGGAATACACGGGATTTTACAATTCTTGATAAAACCGAGAAAACAATTTTTCACAGGATTTTACAAATCAAAGAACAACCGTATAATTCACCTAATGAAAGCGTATAGTTCAACCAAGTAAAGCGTATAAATCTACCAAGCAAATGATGTATAAATCGCTATAAAGTTGATGTATAAACCGCCCCAAATGATGATGTATAAATTGCCTAAAGAACAATGTATAATTTGCCTGAAGAGACACGTATAATTCGTCTGAATAACATGTATAATTCACCCAAGTGATTACGTATAACTCGCCTAAAGAGACACATATAATTCGCCTGAATAACACGTATAAATCGCCCAAGTGATTACGAATAACTCACCTGAATGAATGACGTATAATTCGCCTTAAGGACTGCGTATAACTCACCTGAATGACTACGTATAACTCGTCTAAAGGACTGCGTATAACTCGCGCATACACACCTTCGAATCTCAAAACAAAAAAATCTTAAAAAGACTCACTTTTTGATGTTTTTACCTGATTTTTCTTGTGCTTCTTACCTATCTAAGACTAGTAGAACCATAAAAACCTAAACTTTAACGTTTTTAACACGAAAAATTTAAAATCAAGATTCTAGTACAAAAAACCTTATTTTCAAAAGAAACTCTTAAAAAAGATCAAGATTTTAATGTTTTCCCAAAAAAATATTTGTACTCCTAGCCTATACAAAGGTAACTAAACAATAAAGTAGCAAGCTTTATAGTTTTAAACCCACAAAAGATAAAGATCTTTTGTGTGAGGTTTGAACCAAATACACGCCTAAATACAAGTAACAAACGCACACAAGACCTTCACAAACACCCCATAGCTCGTGATACCAATTGTAGAATATCTTAACACACACAAGGTATGGATTCAATGAAGAGTTTTAGAGAGAGAAAGAGAGGTGGTTGGATAAATACTTAGATAGAGAAAGTAAAAAAAGAAAATGTAATGTTACTATGTGAAAGAAATGAACAACCAACACCCTTTCCATAGCATGGAAAGGGGTATTTATACTTAGAGTG
>BQNB010171181.1:2764-13594 GCA_026074375.1 Tanacetum coccineum | reverse complement strand
ATTTGACGTAGCTACACATGCAAAACGTCATTCATTCCCAAACTCCCCACTCAAAAGAATGGATTACGTTGAGAGGGAGAGGAGGGTGACGTGAGGAGAGGGAGAGGAGGAGAGAAAGAAAGAAAGAAATATTAGATTAAGAAAGAGAATAATCACCACCCCTTAACCCTTCCTTATCCCTTCTTTTATTGGAAGGAAGGAAGGATGGACCAGGAAGCAATTAAGGGTTATTACATATTATAACTAAGTCCTTCCCTATTTGCACTATTAAATCCCTACACTATTAAACTTAGATAAATGGCCATGTAATCAACACTTTTCAGTGTTTCTAACACATTCAACCACTTTGCTATTCCACAAGAAAAATGTGTCATAGATTCTTTATTTGATTATAATAAGAACCTATACGTTAAAAAGTTACTTCTATGTGTTTTAAACTTGTTCGTAATATTATTCACATATATCTGTTTAAAACAACACTTTGTTGCTATGAAATATGATTAGTTTAACTTGATAAACCTTATATCACTTCAAGGGGATCAACAAGTGGTATCAGAGGAGTCTGATTTGTAAAAACTTTTTAAAGTTTTTATATAACTGCTCAAAAGATTTTTAAAATCAAGAGCCATAAAAATAGTAGCAGAAGTACCACAAACTCTAGAATATAGGTGTGGCTAGTTAAATGTTGCTCATATGCTTGAGGTGGAAGATTTTACTAATTGGAAGAAAAGGTTTATGTGCCACATCATTGGTATTGAACCCCTTTTCAAAAGCATTATTCAAGATGGTCCTTATGTTCCAATAACTGCTGGTAATAGAAAACCAGAGTCTCAATGGAGCGCTAATGAAAGAAAATTTGCTAACTTAGATCAACGACTTAAAAGTCTCATCATGTCTGTTCTACCAAACGACCAAATGAATCTGTTATCAATTATGAAATAGCAAAAGCTACCTGGGAAAACCTGATACTATATCATGAGGGCTCCTCTGATGTGAAAGAGAGTAGGGTCATGGAATACCTTCAAATTCAAAGAAGATGAAACTCTAACACAAACTTTCACTAGATACAAAGCTTTAATGAATGAACTAGTAAATGATAGTGTCCAACTTTCAAAGCTTGAGATAAATACTAGTTTTATCAATGGGTTACCAAAGAAGTGGCTAAGTGTTTGCCAAATTCTTAGAAACACTAACCATGTTAAATATTCTGAGCTTGCTTCTCTATTTGGAAAACTCAAATATGAAGAAAAATCTCATAGACAGTATTTATGAGACTGAAAAGAAGAAATCTCTATCCACTGCAACACCCCTGTACCTGATTTCATATCAACCTCTATTGTCCAGGACTCTCAAGATAGTCCTGATGATGAAGAGGATACAAGAAGCAGTCAAGAGTACATGAATGACCTTGAAGAGGAATTTCATGAAAGAGCTCTTTTGGTCAACTCCAAAAGGTTCTTCAAAAGGGGGTGGGGTCCCAAAGGTTCAGTAGGGCAAAGGCAACTGATGAAACTCAATGCCACAAATATAGGAGGAAATGTCACTTTGCAAGAGATTTCTTCTCAAAGACTTCAGTTCCCTCATACTCATCACCCTCTCAAAACAACACTCAACCAAAAGTCTTCAGTTCATCTCAACAGAAACCTAAACTCAGGCCCACCAAAGACTTTGAAGCCAAATACAACAAAGTAAAGGCCAAGCTAGCTCTCCTTAGTTCTGGTGCTTCAACTTCTAAATCATCAATGGTCAAGAACAAAGGTCTTGTTGCTGAAGCATCATATTGAAATTGGGATGAAGAAGATGTGTCATTTAATGACAATGAAATGGTTGAAGTGAAGGTACACATGGCACTTGCTGATGATGAAAATGTTGTTGTTGGCAAAGAAAGTGCCAGAATAGAGAATGGGTAAAGATCTCCATGAGAGTATTGATGAAAGAAAAACTTTTATTGATTATTTGTGTATTGATCTTAATTAAGTTGAAGAACAAAGAAATAATCTTTGTGGCTAAAACAGAGAAATAACTTGTTCAAGAACGTAAACAATGAAAAAGAAACTTATTAGTACTTTAAACAAGCCAAAGCTTTTGTTTTTTTGTCACACCCTGTAAATTTCAAGTCAATATTTTCAACTTTTTTGATCATTATTTTTGACTTTTATACGTTACGTTTGAATTTGGCGTGATTTACCGTTATATTAAAACAACGTTAAATCCCGTTAAATCTGAAAAATATCATCGAACCGCCGTTTTCAATACCGATTATGGATTATCTACATATTATAATGTATTATTTAAATCATTTCTAAGTAGTTTCATATATTACAGATCACTTTTATGTCAGATACTTTATTTTTTAAGTATTTAGCGTATAATTTATGTTTTTTTTTTTTTCTTTTTTTTTTTTTCCTTCTCTTCTTCCGTTTTTTTTTCGCGTTATTTGAGGTCAAGTACGAAAACGCCGGAAACCCGAAATCCCCCCTTTTTTCGTGCAAACTTAGTTAGTCATTAATCCTCCTCGTGGTTTATAATACAAAATATCATTCCATGCCCCCCCCTCTTGATTATATTTATCAGTCAGACGCCTAAAAACCCAAAACCAAAAAAAACCATAAGTCCTAAGATAATTCAAAGTTGATATTTTTGAATTTTTCTCATGCATTTGTGGAATAGTGACACATGAGAGTGTCATTCTCCCGGTTTAGGCACACATACCATGTCATTAACACGGCATGTTGAAGCTCTTACAGCTCCTTTGTAAGAGCTTTGTGACGTATATAACCTTTTACCATCAAATCTTGTAACACTAGAACCATAGACCCCAAAAAAAAAATTAAACACCCTTGGTCCGTTGTAGGGTTGTGTTCGGCCGAGCCAAGGCACACACACATACTACACACTTTTGGTGTTGTTGGGTCACATGTACAAATCCAAGAGCATAAAAACCCCCAACCCTAGTTACTTTCCTATAATATATCCTCACATATCCAAAACTTAGTGTTTTCACTCTTCTTTTCATATAGCTCAAAAATTTTCTTTCTCGTCTTCTCATCCCTCTGATTCCATCTCTTGTAGCTCACACAAATAACCACCCTCTTAGGGTTTTTCATTTCTTTGATTTAGGTGCAATGATCCCAAGTAAATACTAAGGTTTTCATATCTATAGGATATTTAGGTGATTGACAAAGTATTTGGTGTTCATTGATTTCAAGGGTTTATTTTCAAGATCTACAAATAGGTTGGTTAATTATTTAGGGTTTTTTTAAAGACCCAAGTCTTCCATCTATCTCGTATCATATTTTATAAGCTGAGTTCTTTATTATTGTAAGCTTACATTGAAACGTTATACTTTCATTTCTACTTTCATTCATAAATTACTTTATGTTCTTGAATTAGATTTATAAAAGTCCTATGGTGTTTTGTGTTAATTTTCTAAATAGAAACGAAATAACATCTTTGACATCTTTATAAAAATGGAAGTAAATGTTACTGACTTTATATCTTGGTGATGATGAAGTTGCAAACAAATAGAAAATGAAGGATTAGGTTAGTATTTAGGGTGTGTTTTGTTGTGTATTAGTTGAATGTGGAGAATAGGATAAGGTTTAGACACTATTGTGAAGTTTGGTGTCATTTTTTGGGAGCATTTACGAAAAATAATGTTGCTGATCAGTTTTATTTTTGGTTTCGCGGACACTTAAGAATGTTTTCATTAGGCGTAAAGGTAGTTTTTGGAGAGCTCATTTCGAGTAGATAGATTTTCATATATTGAACACTAAAATCGGACTTAAAACGACCAAGTTATAGCCAAATGAAACTTGAAACATTTTTCCGCAAAATAATTAACGAATGTGCTGATGTGAATAGTAAAATGAGTTTTCGGACACTTTCGGGATTATTTGTAGCTTTTAAAAAAAACACTAACAAAACTTATAGTTATCACATATATATTGATTTAGTATCATTAAAACTTGTCAATCAATATTTAGGAATAGCGTTAAGGTTACAAAAAATAGTAAGTTTAGTAAATTTAAGCAAGATAGGCATGGAAGTTAAACGTTTATGATTCTCTAGTGCGTTTAAGGAAGTATGGATTTAGCAAATATAGGGGACGATATTAACGTCCCGAAACTAAAAACTTTCCTAAAATAGAAACTTACTAAAAATGGGAATTTTTGTTAAACGCAGAAATCTAAAAACGAAAAACTCAATAATTTGAATTTAGTACACTTTTTTGTTAATAAGTTCAATAGCACAAACACACATGGATGACTTTTCACTTATAATAACGTTTTGGTACAAAGTTTCATATAATTTTTCCGTCTTTCCCAAGATGCGTAATGATTAGATCGAAGGAGTAACCGTCTTTTTGCATTATATCATCTTCATTGAAATTTATTCTCAACCAGTTTGCCTAAAGAATGAGTTTCAAAAGCCCCACATTTTAACTAATTTCAACTTTACTACTTTTTGGGGGTGAGAACATGCTTTGTTTTTAACTATGGACAACAGTTTACTTTACGTTTACATTTTCCTGATGATTTGTTGCCTATGCTGCGAATAGACCCTGCTAATAATGCCGAACTATCATGGACCGTTAATTTCTTGACCGACCGTACTGTTTAAGTGAGCGCGAATGTTGTAAATAGATCTATTGGGACTAATTATCCCTAATCCGGAGTAAAGGTAGCAACCTTACTCAAGATTCGGAGACACTAACAAACGAATAATAATACCAGAATTTCGGATTTCACTAGGTTTAGCTTTGGCAGATACATTCTAGAGGACAGTTTTTAATTTCTCGGCAATAATAATATGCATCTTCTTTGAATTGAGCCCTCAGTGTCAGATGAGCATAAGCGCGACAGTAAATACGTTTTTATGTGAAGTTGTATCTCTGTTATAACTATTCCGCATGATGCGTACATGTGAACTTGTGGTCCACCTTATTGCAAATTCAAACCATGAATTCAACACAACTATATGTTACCTTGTTTTTTAAGCATGTTTCCTCAGGTGTATTTTGACCTGGATTATTCTTGAGTGCGATTTCGATGTTCATGCCATAGCCGGGTGTCTTTCAAGAAAATTATCTTTTAAATTTTTTAATTACTCGTGTTTAAGAAACTTATTATGGTTTCCGCTGCATTTCCTTAAGCTCCGCTGAAAACTATTTCAAACTATGTTAAGAATATGTAGAACTATTTTCATCTTAAAATCAAAGCACGAGTTATGTTTTACTCAACATCCATATAGTGGTGGTCGTTTACTTAATCCTTGTGTGATTTAATTTTATCATTGCCACACCCCAGACACGTGTTTTTTGTCAGACCCCCGTTTGGGGGGTGTGACAGATTGGTAACATTCAGATCCAAGTTATATGAACCTAGGTAGCTTATAAACTAGGTCCTGGGGACTGGTAGGTGGAGGGTGATTTGTTGGGATGTGGGTGGTGGTGGTGGGGGGTGGGGGTTGTTGTTGGTGTTTTTTTTGTTTAATGTGTAATTTGGTACTTATAAAACCTGTAATGTGATCCTACGTGTTTTCTACCTGCTACATATATATGATAATAATAGCATATATATATATATATTAATATATATATATATATATATATATATATATATATATATATATATATATATATATATATATATATATATACACACACAAGTGTGCAAATTATATAGTATTATATTGCCAAAGATGTATTTTTATACTTTATTTTGCCCAAATCATATTTGCATCATACTTACTTCTCCAGGCATTGCACGGGCAACTTAGCATGGTGTCATATACAGAGATTATATAAACTTTTTGCCTTGTGCAGGTTTATGGCAAGCCCCTGTTTTCCTATTGTCGTCGGATTTCCATCTAATGAGAGTGTGGGTCTTGTAATGTCTCACGAGTGATTCACTCTCCTTTTCCACTATTCCTACCAGTATCCCTGTTATCCCCGTGGTTCCTGCTGAGGTTCCTATTTTTGCACCGTTGATGCGCGGTTTAGTTCAACCGGGGTAAGGGAGGGAAGCAGTTTTTGTCATCCTTAACCCCGATACCGGAGGTGCGCTTGTTTGGTAGATTATTCATCTTCTTACTGATTCTGAACCATCAAGGATTCATTGCCTTGTAGCACCAGATTACATGTTTTCACCCTTCATTAGTTCTGATGACTCAGAGGCGTGACAGTGAGTCTGACCTGCCTGAGAAAAGACTCGAGAGGCATGAGTCCTCTTACACAATCTTTTGATTTTTTCCCCACTGCACCTGTTGTTTGCAAATATGAGTAGTGTTAGCATCTTAACTCATAATTAACGGTGATTTCGTTTTAAGCTTGGTTTGGAATAAGTGAAAAGTCGGGAACGATGAATTTATCCTTTTTGGGGCATTCTCGGATCGAAATGCATCTTGTTCTATGATCCCTTAAAGTTATTAAATAACGAAAGTCAAAACGTTCTAGTTAGTTGATTAATGAAAAATGAAAAATACAAAAAGATGTGTAGGAATAGGTGTATATATAAAAAATGGTAAAGACGGGGATTTTCAAAACTTATGAGTCTTTAACTCCCTTGATGAACACTTAGCTACTTTTCGAGGTTATTAGTCGAGGGTGATTGAGATTCTTAGTTTTCTAAATGCTTACTTCATAGCATTGCGTGAGGACACGGCAATACCTTAGTATGGGGGATTTTGGTATGTGTTTAATTACACACACCTTTTACCTTTAAAAACAAGTTAAAATAACCAAAAACGGACTTAAAATGCCAAAAATATGCTTGTTTTGCTAATTGTGTTGTGCAGGAACGGATATCTAAGAAAAGGACGAAAAACGAAGCCAAAACGACAAAACCGGACACGGAATGGAAAAGCGTGGAAAAGACAAAGTCAAGACAAAGCCCAAGTGTGAAAAAGTCAACCAAAGTCAACCCCGACAAATCCAAAGTCAAAAAGTGAAGAAAAATAAGTTTAGGGGCCAAAATTGCCAAGTCCCTAACTTATTTAATGAAGGAAAAGAAGAAAATACTTGCAAGGGTTTAAACTGCCATTTCACCAAAGAGATACCACAAGGGTCATTCCTGCCAACCCTAGAAAGTTATACACCACAAGGACTTGTGGTGAAATAACCTATATAACTTTCAGGGGTGTTTTCTGTCAAATCCCCAAACATTTACAACCACATGGACTAAAATTGCAATAACCACTATAACCATGAGGGACCAAACCTGTTCAATCGCCAAACTTCACCCCTGGTTTTTGAAACACTGTATATCTTCATCAAACCTTTCCCGCCAATCACCCAAGCCCCACATCCTGTCACTTTCATACTCCATTGACTTCACCACATCACTCCAAACCCTTCATAATCACAAACCCCACACCCTACATGGTCCTTGTCCACGTTGGCAATCCAAAATCCCTCAATCCGATCAATGGTTGTTATAATTCGGATTGGTGAGCAAGCAAAGACCAAGGGCCAGGATTGCTTTGTGTTTACACACTCACAACAAACACAAGTCTCACTCTACTCAGAAAACTAGCACATAAGTGAAGACAAGAAGAGAAGACAAAAGTGGAAACCCTAGCTCGTTTTCTATTTAAGCTTTTGTAAGCCCTTGAGGCAAGAGAGTTAGTTTTTAGTAGAGTAATTTTTAGAGTTCAGTTTTAGTTTTCTAAGTTTTAAACTAGCTTTTATGTACTTGTAATTTTTTTATGAAAATTGAGGTTTAAGTTTCAAATTGTGTTTCCAAGTTCTTGTTTCTTTTAAGCTCACTTTTAAGCTTTTATATAAGCAATTTATAATCTGTTTTAAGACTTTGATACAAAAGTTCAAGAAAAATAAAAAAAAAGTATAAAAAGGGTACTGTTTGATAAGCAAATGGAGGAATGGGCAGAAATGGATGGCCCATTGGTTTCTTAGTTTAGCTTATTTATAAGCTTGGGTAGGATTAGAGCTTATTTAGGTTGACTTTACTCCTGTTTTGAGCAAGGAGTTGAGGTATGTTCTCTTTTTAAAATTTTCCGCTTATGGTTACTGTAGCAACAGCTTATTTTTGCTTATTCTTAGCTTATTCTTGTTTTTCTTACTTATTTATGTCCTATTTATGCTTTTATGCCATTGTCCAAGTCTTAAGTATAAACTGCCTAGATAGCTTATTTTTCACTAATTGCTTATTAGCTTATTAGAATGCTTATTTGCTTTTTCTTTTTACCTTTTAATGCTTAACTATGCTTATTCAGTACTTGTCTTTTAAATTGGTGCTTAAACTAGTCATTACAGTTTTAAAAATTCATTTTTAAATTATAAAGGGGTGTTTGGTACAAGCCCAAAATGGGTCAAAATGGTGTCATCATGGGTTGAGGTCATATGGCTAACTTTGATTAACTTGGTTAAGCCCTTGTGTTGGTTAGCATAATTAAGCTTATTTAAGTCTGTCTTCCAAAATTTTTAAGTTTAAAAAGTGTTTTTCAAGTTTTCTAAGTGTTTCTTAAAACTGTGGATTTTAAAGAAGTTTCAAAGTGCTTATTTGCTTAAGTTTTAAAAGCCTGAAGTTGTAGTCTAGAATTATGTCATTTGTGTGTGCAAGAACCATCTAGCCAAAGACTTAAGGAGTCATTGTGTTTTGAACAAATTCTGTCAACAATTTTTTGAGTTTCAAAAGTCAAAAATGCCATTTTCAATTGCAAAAACCAGATTGTAAATGATGTTTTCAGCTCTTAAATCTTTGAGCACAAGCTCTTCATAAGCCACTTTTTATCTGTTCACCATTTATTTTTCATTTAGAGCTTATTTGACAGCTTATTTGAAGCTGTCAATATAAGCCCCCTTGTTTTTAGATTATTTGCCCTGGTGCTAGACACCATTTTCAAGCCCACCTTTTTAGCTTATTTGTCCTTAAGCCCCTAGATCTTTTTAGCTTTTTAGTTTACCCCTAGGTCCAACTATAAGCCAAACAAGCCTCAGACCTTAGAAACCTTTTGGATAGCTTATTTTTAGCTTAAAGTAGGGCCTTGACTGTTTTTTTTTGCTTAGTGTAGTAAATTGCTTATTTTCTTTTTCTAGCTTATTAGGAGCTTATTAGTTGTTGAATTCAGTTTCTACTTGCTTATTAGTTCCCTTTGTTGCTTATGTTAGCTTATTGTGCCCTTCCTTTGCTTATTGTGGGTTTTAAGTCCAAAGCCACAACCTAGCAGTACTAACTCTTAAGTTAGTACTGTTGAGTGAATAAGCCAATTTCCGGCTTATTGGGCTTATTCCAATTGCTTATTTTTGGTTCTTAGTACTTCATAATGTTTGAGTGTTAAGCTGTGTGTGCTCATTTTCCAACTTTGCTTGCTGAGTGTTAACAGCCAAATAGATTTAGCCATTTAAGCCTTAAGCTTATTTAAGCTTTCTGTCTAGTTTAAGCCCTTTTCAGCTTATTTAGTTGTAGATTTTAACTCATTAGTGCTTATTTAGGATAGGTTAGATAATTCATTCAGCTTATTTGTTCAAATTCTAGCTTAAGTGTCCAAAAAGTCTCCAAGAAAAAGACCTTTTACCTTTAAGCTTATTTAAGCTTCTGTCAACAAAAAGCCCCTTTTTCAGCTTATTTTTAGCTTTTCTAAAAAAGTTGTAGTTATAAAAATTGTTAAGCTCAAGGAGCTTAACAAGTTTGTTTGAAAAGTTTTTGAAAAAAAAGGGGAGATAAGGGGAAACCCGGGTGAGCAAGACTCGAACCCGGGCCTCTACCCTCAATACACCCCTTTTATAACACAAGTCTTACCGCTGCGCCCTTGGGACTTCTACGTTAGAGTCCCAAGGGGTTTAGTATTTAAACCCTTTTTACCCCTTAAAGCTATAAGCTGTTTCCAGCTTATTTCGGGCTTATTTATAAGCCAAATTTTGGGTTTCTTATTTTTCTTAGGTAGGATTTTAGGTCTAGTATTTTAGGTAAATTTTTCAGAATTTTTAAAAATAGTTTAGTATTTTTTATAATTTAATTTAGTTAAAAGTTTTAAAAATTCATAAAAAATACAAAAATTATCAAAAAAATATTTTTCTTTTTTAGAAAATTTTCTTTAGTCATATATTACGTAGGAAAAATGCAAAAATTTTCGTAGGGTCATTTTTGTAACTTTTTGATTTTTAAAGAACGGGGCTCGGGTACGGATTTTGTCTTGACTCGTTTTTGGGTCAAACGACCTTCGTTTTCAGTCTAGTCTTTTTCATTCTTCATTATAAGTTCCCCAGAGTAGTTTAGAAGTAAAAATTTCCTTGTAGGGTTAATTTTGAAAATTTTAGGTTTTGACCCCTTGTTCGGGATTCGTGCTCTCGTTTTTTAGCTTAATTTCATAATTTTTAAGTTTTTCTTAATCATTTTTGTTTTTTATTGTTTAATTTAGCTTTCCACACTCTCAAATCATTTCTCTCATTCAAACTCCAATCTTCCGACTGTATCGATTTTCCAGCACAGCCTCGTTGGGGATAAACGACCCGGGAACATTCTATACTACTTCCTGGTTTTATTGATTATTGTTGTTTTTTAGATTATATATATTATTATATATTTTATTATATATAGTTTAATTATCAACAAATCAATTTTTGGCGCCGCTGCCGGGGAGGCTGTGATACCGACTATCGTTGCTGTTGATCATTTGTGTTTGAAGCTGTGAATATTATCTAAAAAAACCCCAAAAAGTACAAAAATATTTTCATTTTCTTTTTAGTATAATTATCATTTAAAAGAAAATCTAAAAAAAAAGAAAAAAAAACAAAAATATAAAAACATTGTCTTTAATTATCAATAAAATTCACAAATTGGTAAAAATACCAAAATATAATATTCTCAA
>BQNB010171180.1:0-13594 GCA_026074375.1 Tanacetum coccineum | reverse complement strand
TGAGAAGACGGCATCATCTGCACAGCTTGATTTACCACATTATTATTCATTTTATCATGATTATGTACCTCAGCAAGAGCATCTGAACCATAATGAGATAAATTTGTCATGAGAGCAACTTTGGCAGAGTTGAGTTCATCACAATCAGAGTCATATGCATCCAAATCATTAGCTTGATAAGCAACATTGTGAGTAATGACAGTTTGTGTGCTTTGACCTTCAGGAATATCTAGATCTGCCAAAAAAGCTAGTTCATCCTCATTTAGAATTTGACCATGTGCTTGAGCTTGTACCAACAACACTTTCTCCTTAAATCACGAATCATCCCTTTTTCTCTTTGGTTTGGTGCACTGTCTGGACATGTGGCCTTCCCCTTTGCAGTTGTAGCAAATAATCAGCAAAAGAAGTTTGTCTCCCCTAAATTGGTTGTAGTGTCACTCTTCCATTATTGATGGTAGCTTGTTGCCTAGAGTTAGACGAGTTTCTCAGATGATTATTGGTAGTGGGATAACGGGAGGTGACAATTACAGTAAAAAACGACATCATGTGATTGATGGCATCAATGGGATCATCACCTTTCTGGAACACTCGAACAATTAGACCGGAGTCTTATTGGGAAAATTCAGATTGTTGGTTAATTTGGGGAGGATATTCCAAATGAGGGATGGATGATGATGGAGAATAAACGTTGTGGTGAATGGATGATTGAAAATCATTGGATGGATAAGTTACTGAAAGAGGTGTAAGGGAAAGGTGTTTTGATGAAATTGGATGGATTTAAGTTATTGTTGAGGACGTTTGGAAAATATAAAAAGGGGGTGAATCCCATTTACATGTTGGAGGATGGGGATGTGGTTGATAGCTGGTGGTTGCAAAGTTTGTGTGGTTTTGGTAGTTGTGTTGATGGAGGGGTATTGATAAAGGGGTAGGAGACCTGGTTTATTTATGGGTTTTGGAGATGCAAACTTTAATGCATGAGGGAACGGGGAGGGGGATCGGAGGGTCTTACTATTCGTTTCATTCAAAAACGGAACTTCATCTATGCCCCATAGACCGTTTCTTTGGGTTTGTTTTTCCAAACCGTGGAGATGGAAGTGATCAAAAAACATTAGTTTATTTAGTATGCATAAAAAGGGTCTTTGAACTAAAAAAAACCTTAAAAACTTCAACATCGTATGAAATTTTTAGGAATCCTTTTTTTCTTACAGGAAGACGTGGTTTCAGGGGAAAACGTGGTATGGAAATATTGTTTATATTGCTCCAGGAGGGAATCGTGTTAGTTGTTCGTTATTCAATTGTAAATGTAGTTAGGGTGGGTGTAATCTTCAATTGGTGGGCTGAGTCCAGATTGTCTGGTGGTGAAGTGTCTACGTGGGTACAGTTAGTACGCAGTCCCCATATGTGCTGGGTCAGCGTGGAGTGGATATCTGGTTGTGACGGGTTAGTATAACCTCCTGTTTGTGGTCTTGGGATGGTGTTAATCTCTGAGGTTTCTGCTTAGAGCCTCATTCACTTAGGGGGCGCGGGGCGGTCCCCCTAGTGGCTAATATCACGTCCGTGTGGCGGGGTAGTAATTTGGTGGGGGGTGAGCTTTATAACGTCGGGGTGGGGATACTGTTCTAGGAGAGGAGGGGGGGGGAGGGGGGAGGGACAAGGGATGGTTGGGGGGGGGGTGGCAGGGTGGGGGAGGGGGGGATGAGCGGGGCGTCGGGGTGGTTGGAGCGGGGGGGGTGGGGGTTTTCTTGTGGGGGTAGGGGTGGGAGGTGGGGGCGGGACGGCCAGACGGAGGGGAAGGGGGGGTTTAGGCGGAGCTGTTATTTATGGGGGGATGGGGGGGGAGTTTATATATCTTATCAAATTTTCATCGTTATTTTTACTATTTTACCCTTCTTTACACCTTCTCAATTATTGCTTTTGTTTAAACGGGGACGTTTTTCTTGATAAAAAAACAAGCAGGTTTAATAAAGTGTTCAGGTTTGTTATAACATTTCCTGTCTCCCAAAGAATTCCTTGGGCTACACGATGGTGTTTTGAACTCACTAAAAAAGAGGCCCATAAAAAATTTTTTATTGTTGGAGAGAAAAAGGGCATTGGGAAGAATGATTATATAATTGAATTTTGTAGTCCACAATCATGGGGGCTTTTGAAAAATGGGGCCTTATTCACAAGTGTTTTTTGAGTGTTTTCTGTGTTGAGGGCTTTAGTATATTCTTAAAGTCTTTGTTACCACCTATCCACTTTTGTGGGTGGATTGATGGGGGACCACCCAAAGGGGACGAAGTGATGAATGGTGGGGAGGGTGTGGGGCAACCTTTCTCAAAATGGGAGTAAAAGCAAAGGGACTCAATTTTTTTATACAATTGAGTGTTTATATTCCATCATTTTATTTTATTTAAAGTTTTCAAATTAAGCTTTTTCCAATTGGAAATTTTCCATTACACAAATGTTTTTTCACAGCCCATTATATCGGTTGGGGTTTATTGTATACCACCGAGAAGAAAAGTGGATTTTATCAAACATATTAGAGTTCGGTTCATTTGAATAACGTAGTATTCAAAAAGATTATTAAATTAGGACGGGGATTTGGTTGGGGGGGGTGTAGAATTATTAGATTAGGGTAAAAGAATCAATTTTATGTTTGATATGTCTTTTTTTGTTTGGTCTGTTTTGTGTCTTTTGAAAAAAATTAATCGTTTAGTAATATAAATAAATAAATTACATAAAAATATAAAATCTTTTTTACGGGATTTTAATTTTTACCAAGATCTTGACAAAAACAAACCAGGAAAAAACAAGTTTTGTTAATGTTTCCCCAAGGGGATTTTAAAAAGTCAATGACAAAAGGAACCGTTTTTTAATTTGATATTTTGGGAAAATTTTTGGGAGTTGATTTAAGTTTTTTAATTAGAAAAAGTTACAGTTCCGGTACCAAAATAATGGTTTCGGTTCACTGGTTCGGTTCCAAATATTTTTAGTTCGGTTTTCAAAAACTGGTTTCGGTTTTCCAAAAATGGTTTGGTTCAAAAACTGGTTTCGGTTTTTTCTAAAAACAAAAAAAAAAAAATATTACTTAAACTAAGTTTCGGGTGTTCTCAAAAAGTAATGGGATCACTTTCGTTAGGCCTCCAAACTGAATGAATAGTTCGGCGTCCAACACTTAAAAAAAATTTTTCTTAGTTCCGGGTTTTTCCACTTGAATTTGGAACTAGGTTCCCCTTAGTTCGCTCCAAAAACTGAAAAAAAAATAAATAAAACTCGTTTCGTTCCTAATTAATCAAAAAAAAATATCTAGTTCGGTTTTCTAAACTAAAGAAGAAACTAAGTTTCTCGGTTCTCCAACTTATGAATAAATAAAACTGTTTCCGGTACCAAACTGGAGATTTTTTCAAAACTCGTTTTACGGCTTCCAACTTGAAAAAAAAAAACCATACTCGTTTTCAGGGTTCCCACTTGGGTTTTGGGTTAATAATTATAAATTCTGTTGTTCGGTTAAAACTGTTCCCATATTCTTAGTTTTCGGTTACAAAATTAGACAAATATCAAAGGGGGGGGGGTACTAGTTTTTTCGGGTTGGTTGGTAACTTAAGTATACCGTAAAAAACCAAAATATTTTCAATATAATAAACCTCATAAAAAAAATATGGACTTTTTTGAGTTTTTTATTTTTGCTTTTTTTTGCAATTTATAAATTTAATAAAAAACAAGTAATTAAAGCTTCATTACCACCCTCTCGGTATTAATTTGTCCATCAAAAAAAAAAAAAAAACTTAGCTACATTGGTTGATTGTTTATAAAAAAACCCCTTATCTGGAACAAAACAAAGGGATATAATAAAAACTTGGACACCCACGAATAGAAGGGAATAAAATAAATATAAAATTAATGGTCGAACTTTTTTTTTTTCTTATTTATAAAGGAACGGTTTTTTTTTTCTAATTAGTGGCACATCAAAAATATTTTGTTTTAATTCTATTGAATTTTTGCCCTATGGATTCTTTGTTTAGAAGGGTTTTTTGAAAAAACTACATCTCAATAGAAAGGGTTAAATAAAAAAAAAAAAAAACAACAAAATATAAAAAATAAATATATAAACAATCTAAAACACAAACCCCACACCCTATACAGACCAACATCCCATGGGGGCTCGACGGCCACCTCCCTCTCTGATTTTTTACCTATTGGGAAGAAAAGAATAAGGGTAAGGAGAATATACTAATAAATTGAAGGATATATGGAATTATAGTTCTATTCTTTAATGATTTTTTATGCTTGGGGTATTAAATACACTACGCGGGAAAATTAGATAAGAGGGCGGGGGAATGTTGGCGGCGTTGGGATAGGGTACCAGGGGGTTTCTTGTTTATGTTTGTTTCTGGGTTTTTTGGGAAAGGGTTTTTTCGTTTTTTGGAGTTTTTTGGGAAAATTTTGTTTTCTTTAGAGGAGAGAAAAGACAATAAGTTTAATAGGATGAGGGGGATTAATAGTCAAATATTGAATTATACCTGGTTGGCTTTGAATATGCCTTACTCAAAAAGGGAACAATATACAGAAAGAAAATGAAACAATACCAAAAACCCTACACCAAAATAAAAAAAAACTATAACAAACCCCCCTGTAAAGGGGAATTTTTTATGGAGGAGGGTTATTATATTAAAACTACCCAATTTTAACTTTGGGCCGGGCCATTATTGGCCGCTTTAAACGGGGCTTTTTTTTTCTATGGGCCTTGGGGGCCAGGGATTTTTAGACTTTCATAGGGGCGGAACTAAATCCATTATAAACATTTTATTTTTGACTACCGCGGGCATAAAAAAGGGGGGGGGGGGGGGGGTACTATAATTTTCTTTAAAAACTTGGCGAAGGAAGTTGGGACCGATGCGCTTTTCATCGTTTCTCCAAAAACTTAAAAAGGGGGGGAAGCTGAATATGTTTTAGGGAAAGCTGATAAAAGCCATATTTTTTTAAAGCAGAGCCCATTGAAAGGGAGTATTTGGGGGTTTTCTTGTCCTTTCGGATAAAACTAAACGTCGTTTTGTTCTAGGGTATTATAGAGGGGAAGTGGGGAAGTTTTTTGAGGTTTTTCAACTGGGGCACTTCTTATTTTAAAAAAAAATTAAGCACGGGAGTGTCTTATTAAGTCAAAATTTTGTGGCTTGGTCAGTTCAGAAAAAACAGTAAAATCACTTGAGCTTGAAGGATTTTGCGTTGGGTTGGATCATCTTTGGGAAAAATCTTAAGGACTTTTTATGGTTGTTTTTCTCGGTTTCCTGGTTCTTAGAAAAAAAAGTTGAGGTTCCAATGTGTATCATTGCGTATAGGGGTTTCAATGTATTAATTTACCAGAATGTATTTTTTTCTTTTTCCCATTGAATTGCCTTTCAACCAACAAACACCGCATTGGATAAATTATAAAAAACTTTTCATATGAAAACACAAAAAAAAAAATTTTTAAAAAACTTGTTCCTTTTGAAAACTTGGAACAGTTTTGTCTTGGGGAAATTGAGTTCTTTCTTTGCTTTTACCCAGTTCACATTGGGGGAAAAGGAAAAACCAAAGGTTGATCCTTGTGGGGGCAACAATATTTAAACTTTGTTAAAAACACAATGGGAACAATATCTATTCCTTTGGGGAAAAAGCAAACGTTAAATGGTGTCGGGGAAGTTAAAATGAGAAAAATAATTCTCGATTCCATAAATACCAAGCTTGGAGGGTTTAGTTTTGTGAAGCTTTAGCATGAAAACAAGATTTGGGAGGTTTGGTGGACGGTGTTGTCCTTGAAATAGATATTGGTATTAGGAGAATTCAGATGACAACGATTTTTACAGGTGAGTAAAACAAAAAAACGTTTTTCCCAGGAGGGGGAATCTCTTAACAAACAAGTTTGGATTTCGGGAAATTGCAACTCCAAAAAAATCCGCATTAAACAAAAAATAAAAAAAAATCCAAAACCGAATAAAAGGAGATTTGTGATTTTGGACGGCCTTTGGAACGGTTAATAAAAACCCTCTTTGATCATGACTATTTCCTTAAAAAAAAACCAAAATATATAAAACTAAGGATTGGGGTAAAAACTTGATTTTCATTTCCAATATGAAAAAGGTTAAACTCATTTACTTAATTTCTCCTACCAAAAAAAAATTACACATTCAGTCTTTGAGGGGTTTCGTTCTTGCAATATTGGCTCTTGGTGCCATTTCTAGGAGTTAACAATGGGGATTAGATGAGTTAAAAAAACCAAAATCTTACAAGAGAATTTAGAGGTCGATGGGAAAAAACATTATTGGGAAACAGGATTGGATCCTAAAAAAGAAGTTTGTTTATCTTTCAGAAAAAATAAGAACCATTTAGGTTTATTCCTAGATAAATTATCTATAGGTGGGACTTAATTTGCCAATTGACCACAGTTGTTTTCCTTTTAATTTTAGGTTACCAATTTCTTTTTTGGTTTCTTATTTAATCTTAGTTATATATCAAGCGTGGGGGACAATTGTTTTTCTATCCACCCATGTCCAGGGCCTTATGGGGTTTTTTTTCATATAGATCCTTAAAAAAAAGTAAAAACTCTTGGGATATTTTTGGATAGTGGGGGAGTTTCTGATGCAAAAATTATCTATTTTTCTTTGGGGGTGTTTCACAGTAATTGGTTCGGCTTTTCTTTGGGTTTTCTTTAGTTTCTAATGGCCTACTAAGTGTAGGGTCTTTTCCTTTAGTTCTTAGCATTTTCACGTCATTGATAAAAAAGTAGAAAAACCACATTTTCATTGAATTCCGAAGTAAAAAAAAAACACCAACCATTTTTCACCACAAAGTTTGCACAAACAGCAATTTTACAATACCCATTTCGAAGGGTTCTGTTTCCTTTTTAAATAAAAATTTTCAAATTGAACATGTAGTTTACAGAACTTTTGTTTTATATAGAAATACTAGGGAAACTCCTATGGTTGGGTCTGTTACTTTTTTCTATTTCTTTAGGGACCTTTCACTTGGATTTAATTCTGGTCTTTGCATGGGACATTTTCTTTTTCTTTCTGGGTTGCTTCCTAAAAAGCTTGGTCTTGTAAAAAAACCACCAGTGTTTGTGGAATTTTTTGTTTTTTGTAGGAGGTAGACATTGCGAGGGGGAATTTTAGTATTTATAGGAAGGTCTGGAGGCAACTGAGGTTGCTCTAGGGTTTTTGTTTTTGTTTGTTTCTAAGTTTCAATTCGATTTTACATTTCATGGTTTTTAAAATTTTCACAATTTCGTGTTTTCTTTTATAGCGTTGTTCTTGCATTTGAGTTATGTATGTGTAAGTTAATTTAAAAAACTGGTTTTGATTTAAACCTTTAAATAAAAAAAAATAAACACAAATTAGTTTTGGTAAAACCGATCTCTGTCTTTTGAAAACAAAAAGAAAAAAAAATTTCTCTTTTGGTGGAGAAGTTCTTGTAAAAAAAAGGGGGGGAGTTGGTTTTTTTTTCCTTAAAACTGATGGTTTTTGGAAAACTTCTTTGTGGCAAATTTTTGGTTGGGGTCGGGGAAAAGGTTTTGGAATCCTTTGTGCATTTGGTTGTCGAACAACATATGGTATATCAAACTTAGTTTCCACATATTTTCCTTTGCATTTCTCAGTGAGTTTCTTTAACTCACTTTTGGCAATGTTCTTGTCTTGCAACTGAGCTTTCAAATCTTGTATTTCAAAATATTGTTCACGTTCTTTTTGAAATACAGTTGACGCTTTTTCCTTGCAAACTGTGTCATTTTTAATTTGTTCTTGACATTGTTGTAAAGCAAGTTCAAGAGAAATCGAGTGTTTTTCTAATTTAGCAAAACTTCGTGAGAGCTCATTATAAACCTTTTTACTAACATTTTCAGTTTGTTTAGAAAGCTTTTGTGCAAGACATTCACATTCTTTGACTTTATGAAGATACAAACATTGCAATTCATTGTAAGCATCTAAATCAGATAAAGAATGCAAATAAGAACACATAACATCCTTTGAAACACACTCTTGGAGAAGTAGATCATATATATTTGAAAAATCAGCTTTGTCATATTCAAGTTCGTCAATCTCTTTTTCAAGTGATTGAACATATTGTAAATCTGCAAAATCTCTTTGTTTAAATTCATTTACAAATATGAAACTATCATTTTGTGTCTTTAGTGCAAGAGGCAGCAAACAAGTTTTCAAAATCACGGTCATATCTTCAGTAGTTGGTGCACAAAATTTATCATATGTATGTTTTTCCCAAGCTAAATCAACAATTTCTTTCAAATGATTTATGTTATTAGTCATTACATTATAAGCTTGTCTACTCTTGCTTATTGATTTTTGAGTAGGTAGAAAACCTATGTTTTTTTACAATGTGTGGCTTAGATTTAACAAAAAAATTCTCCACATTTCTTTCGAATTTCATTTGCATGTGCCAACTGATCAAGATATTCCGGTGATGATGGTTTAAAATTTTCATAAAAACTGTTTTGCTTTGTGTAGTCGTATGGTTTCACTAAGTCTTTATTCAATTTTGATCTACTCTCTTGTTCAAGAGTCAATGTCTCTTCCCAATCAGGGGCAAATAAGTTTGCAAGATCACATTTGTCATATGGAATCTCATACAAACATGTTTTTTCAGATTGAGCTTTCTTGAGGTACATAGGATTTGCAAAAGTTGGTCTTTCATTATATGTTGAACCTTTAGGGGCTAACATATGAATGGTTTGAATTGACTGATTTCATTTATAAACAATTTCATTCAAAAAATTTGGTTGTTTTTCCACCGCGATCAATTTGTCAAGATCTTTTTCTTTCTTAAGTTTTAAATCTTTTATAACCTTATTTTTCTCTTTGACAAGACCTTCATAACTTGATTTTGTTACAAGACTCTGTTTGACTAACTCATCATGTTTTTCTTTAACAACAGAAACTTCATATGCTTTTATTTTCAAACCTTCTTTTATGTCATGTTCCTTTTGAGCTAATAGTCCTAGAGTTTTATTTAATTTACGTTCAAGTGTGTCTTTTTCAATTGTACGATCTTTGAAAATTTTGTACTTCTCAAGCTTAACCTCTTTATCATGAAGTGCACCTAAATATCTATCTCGAGTTCTATTAGACTTCTCAAGACTATATTTGCACTCTTCAAGTGCAGACTTGCACTCTTGTAGTTCATGAGAGAGTGATGTGTTTGCTTTATTTAAGGGAAAATTCCCTAAAAGGTCCGAGTTCAAGGGGGCTAGTCACCTTCTCCCCCAAAAAACATTTTTAAGCCAAAAGAATCCAGGGCGACTGTGCGATGGGGCAACCTCACCACAACACGCCATGTGTCCTATATTTTATTATTAAAGTACCTATCAACCTTTTCCACTACACATATGTCATTAATGGATTCAGGTTGCTCAGAATGCTGCTTCTAATTGGCAAACATATTATATTCAGCATCGTATTATACCTTTTCCAATGGCTCGGTGATTGCGATAGTTTTATATACTCTTGTAAAATACAATATAAAATATTATTCAAAAGAGAAATTAAGAAAATTACCAAGTAACCCTTGATAAAATTCACTCTTAAAAATATATATAATATAATATATAATACGTATATTTAACCGGATAAATATGATCACCCGGGTCGTTTCCCCCAACGACTAGTAAAAATGAAACCTCGTTTAAGCTTGGGTTATGATTTGAATAAGAAAATAGATGATTTGATGATCTATGACTACTAAATAAAAAGCAACAATTGAAATTGAAAATTAAAGGCAATTTAAACAATTAAACAAATACTAAAAACAAATAAAACACGACAATTAAGCAAATAGACTATAATTAAACCCTAAAATTGAAAACTAAGTTTCTAAACCTAAATTAGGATAAAAGAAAATTTTAAGAAAAAGAAAAATATTTTTTTGATTATTTTTGAATTTTTTATCAATTAAAAACAATTTAAACTAAATTAAATCCTAGAAAATAGCAAATAAAGTCCTAAAAATTGGGAAAAATAATTTTTAAGCTTAGAAAAGTCTAAAATATTATAAAAGCAAAGAAAACTATTTTTAACTATTTAAAAATTAAAATCATATTTTTAAAATTTAAAAATAAAAGCCTAAAAATGAATTTAAAATCTAAAAAGAGTGAAACTGATTTTTCTTAATGTAAAACTAAAGCTATTTTCTATAAAGCTAAAAACTATTTTTTTGTATTTTTTTGAAACTTTTTACTATTTTTTATTGAATTTTTAATTTTTAAACTTACGGAAATTGATTAAAAATAAAATTTAAGCTAAAAAAATCTAAAAAATTCAGGATAAATCTTAAACACTAGCAGGAACACAAGAAAAAAAAGAAAAACCAAATTGCTAAACAAATAAGCCCTCAAATGAGCTTATATGGCTACGACTTATTATAAAAAAGGAGCAACTAAAAGTAGATATAAAATAAAAGAAAGGAAGAGTGGACGAAATTGACCACCTAGTATGCTGGTAAGTGAGTGTGTGTGTGAACTAGAGGTCTCAGGTTCAGGGGAGGTTACACACTTTTACTTATTTTTTTTATTTTGACATTTTTGCAAACAAATACTAGGGACTTATAGAGGACACAAAAATAAGCTACTTTAATAAAGATAACCTAAACTGAAACTTAATAATAAGCTCAAAAAGAGCTTATGAAGCTCCTGACCTCAGTGAGTAGGGGTTTCCCTATGGTTTTACTAAAACAGCTCTAAAAAGCTCAAATTAAGCTCAAACTGAGAAACAAAAGGAGATTTGGAAAGCCTATGATGTGTATGAGCTTATTATGAAAAGAGAAAAAAGCTAAAAATTCATTTAAGCAACAAAAAGTGATGATAAAAGAAGCAAAGTCAGGAAATAAGGAAAAAGGCTTAAAATTAAAATAAGCTAAATTGCTCAAATAGCAAATGACAAGCAAAGAGCTATTCAACTGAAAAACAACCTTATAATCCACAATTAACATCAAAAACTTACGCTTATAAGCTAGAAATCAAATTTAAAGAAACTAAATTTACTACCTACTGTTTTTGGCTTTTCAGGTTTTTTAATGACTTTTAATCTAAATTATACTATAGTAAACCTACTTGGAAATAAAAATTAAGCTCTAATATATATTTAACTATATCTAAACTATATCCTATTAAAAATTTAAAACCTAAATCCTTTAATTACTTAGCTCAAATGAAAGCCAAAAGTGACAGCAAGAACTAAGTTGTTCCTGCTGGTACACTTTGCACAAGCACAAAACCAATAGTGCAGGTTACCTAAAGGGTAATCCTGCACTTGGACACACTCCTTTAGAGTGCAACAACACAATGCAAGCAAAATCTAAGCCCTAAGAGGCTTAGATCCAATTTTTACAAACAAAAAGTAAGGGTGAAATGCCCTGGTGCAGAAGCAAGCAAAATAGACCATAACTTTTGAATTTGCAACCTAAGCTTTAAAACTGATTTACACTGAAGTATAAATGAAACCTAAGCTAACTTAAACAAAATGCCCAATTACTTTTGACTTTTTAAGGTCAAAATCTCTTAAACTAAACACCCCTTTAGGTTTTTGAAAGAATTTAAAAAGTTTTTAAAATGAAAACTAATAAAGAAAACTTTACTACCAGACATTTAACAGCTTATAACATGCTTAATAAACATAAATCTACCAACTAAATTAAGCTAATTCCTAAGATCTAAACTAGGCTAACTATTTTTTTGGTTTTTTTAAAGCTTTTATAACAAATTATATAAAACTATGATTTAGACTAAGAGAAGCAAAAACAGATGAACTACTATGATTAATAAGCTAGGAAAAACACAATTAAGCACTTAATAAGCACACTGAATAAGCAAAAAAGCATAGAAAGCAAATAGAAAACTATTTAAAGCTAGAATAAAAGGGATTAAATGAGAAACTTACAAGGCACCTCTAGCTAAACAAGAGGACCCTAATAGGGCAGCTACAAGCTCCCTAGCTTATTAATAAGCTAGGGTAAAAGTCCTTGGGAGCTCATCCAAGGCTAGCTCCCCTTCCTTAGTTTCAAAGTCCATATTGCATAGGTAAGGTTTAGATTTTAAGCTAATTTTAGGAATTTTAAGTAAAAATAAGTCTAATTGAGCTTAATTTCAGCTTATAGACTGAAAGAGCTTATATAAGCCATAGTTGAGCTTTAGCTTACATTAAATAAGAAGAATGAGAGCTATGAATTTAAACAAAAGCTTTTGAGAGATTAAAAAACAACTGAATTTCATTAATAAAAGAGTGATTACATACATAAAAGGAAAGTTACAAGTTTTCAAAGGTAAATTAAGCTAAAAAGGAAATTTAAGCTAAAACTTAAATCCAAAGCTACGTGATAGTGTGTGTAAAGAGTGAGGATCTATTATATAGTGAAGCTTCTAGGCCTCCTGAATCCATCTCCTAGCCTTCAATCCGCACCCTTGATTCTTCTAATCATTGCCAAATGATTTTGAGCCGTTTAATTATTTTTGTGTGTATCTGAGGATCGCCAACGTGTCATTCCAATAGGGAGTCGTTGTGCTAGTTGTGTGAGTAGTTTAGCACAAAATCCCACCACTAAGTGTGCTTTCTCCATAGCTGACATGGCTTAATCATGAAAGAGGTTAAGTAATCCCTTGATAAAGACTGATTTGACCCTTCATTTGTGTTAAGGAGCTCTTGAATTGACTAACGCACCCTTTGATTTGGATTTGCCCTTTGTTTTGACTGCTTGGTGAAACGGGAGAGACGAATGAACAGTAATTAAGTCTCGCGCCTTTTTACAACTGAAACGGGTTAATAACTTTTAAACTTTGAGCACATTGCAATTTCGGTCCCTCTCTTTCTTTTCTCCCTTTTTAGTTATAAAAGGCTTTGGAGATATGCAAGTTTGGTCCCTGGAGTTTATAAAAAGAGAGTTGGGCTATGGGAATGGGCTTTTGAGTCCGGGTGTGGCCCATTTAGGGTTAGGGACCATTTATGGACTTTTCTGAAAGTTGAGGGTGAAAATGGAATGTTTTTGGGTTTTGTCTTTTATTTGTTGACTTTTTGTTGACTGGATTTGACTGCGGGTTTGACTTTTCTGGCTTCGGCTTTGATTCTTTGGCTTCTTTTTGTACTCTTCTGATTCTCGTGTCCGTGCTTGCCCGTTTTTGACTGTTTTCTTGTGATTTTTGATATATCCATACCTGCACATACAAAACACAAATACAAGCATATTTTTGCCATTTTTAGACTTTTTTGGGTTTATTTGGGTTATTTTAGGTATTAACGGATATGTGTATTTTACACTTATCAACGGTGTTGCAACTAAGCATTCTTTTGAAGTAAATCCATTTGCTACAACTGAGCACGAACCATTTGTTAATGTGTTCGCCCCAGACCCGAACTCTAAAGCATCATCTTCTGGGATAATCACGATTACTACACCCAACCAATCCACTCAACCTCATGAACATCTCCACAAATGGACCGACTCTCATCCTCTTGATAATATTATTGGGAACCCTTATCGACCGGTATCCACTCGGAAATAGCTTGCTATAGATGCTTTGTGGTGCTTCTACAATTCAGTACTGTCCAAAGTCGAACCAAATAACTTCAAATCTGCTGTTACT
>BQNB010171179.1:0-11565 GCA_026074375.1 Tanacetum coccineum | reverse complement strand
TTTAAAAAGAAAATTTTAGGAAAAAGAATTAGAATTTTTTAACTATTTTTGAATTTTCTATGATTTTTTAAAGAAAAATGAATTACCAAAAATAAACTTTTTCTAAAAATTATTACTAAAAATCTATTTTTATTTTTCAAAAATACTAGAATGAAAAAGAAAATTATTCCGAAAAGAATTAAATTTTTCCAACTATTTTTCTATTTTCTATGAATTTCCTAAGAAAAAGAAATTACCTAAAACCTATTTTAATTTCTAGAAAATACAAATTCATTTGGAAAAATAAAGAAAAATGATTTTTAACTACTAAAAATGTGCAGAAAACTAATGGAATAAAAATGCCCAATTTTTACTAAGCAATTGAACCCTAATTTTGCTAATTAAAACCTAAACCCTAATTTTATTAAACTAAATTTAAAAATATAAATCCTATTTTATTAATCCTAAAAGACAGGGTAGAAAGTGCAACAAATGAAAGTAAAGGGTAGGCGGGGTAAGTAACTAAATTTTACACTACGACTTAAGCAAATTTGAGCTTATTGCTAAAGTGAAAATAAGCAAAAACTCAAAACAGCAAAGTTAAACCTGAGCTTATCTACTACAACTTTAACAAAAGCAATTTGAACTTTTATCAACTAGATAAGCTAGAAATTTAGCTTTTAAAACTGAACAACAGAAACTATAGTGTTTCTTCAAAATTCTAACTTTTTCAAACTTTGGCTTATTCCTAGCTTATTACTCAATGAAAATAAAAACTAAAAGATGCTATAAGAAGCTTGTGATTTGTACTAAAGATGTCTAAAAAGAAATAAGCTACAAGTAAACAAGATTAACAAGGAATTTACTCTTAAAAAGAAAAGGTTCAGGCTTATTCACTGATATTAAGCAAATCCTAATAAGCTAACTAGCTTAAAACTAAATCCTAGAAACTGAAATTTTGAAAATAAGCTCTAATATAAATATAAAAGAAACCTAGATAAAAGAAATTTGGAAATAACAACTAGAAAATAGGAATCCAAAAGAAATAAGCAAGAAGTATAAGCTGCTGTTAATACCACTTTTGCAAGAACAATTAAGCTAGACTAAAAGCTTAAAAAGGAAACCTAAAAGATGACTTATGTTGAGCTAATGGAGTACTATAAAGGTTCCTACAGCTAAGTGCTATCTCCTAATTTCAAGTGCTAACAAGAAGCTAGAAAAGTGATGACACAACAGCAGTATTAACTGAGTTAATACTGCTTATGCTGGTATACTTGGTAAATTCTTAAATGCAGGCCAAAACTTTAAACTTAAAACTCCTAAACTAACTAGCTATATGTTTCTAAGCCTACATTAACCATAATTGAACTCTAAATCCCTGTGAATCACTTTACTCTAAAACTACTTAGCACTTAAAACTGTCCTGGTGCTAGAACACTATTTTTAAACTATAAAATCTTTAAAAATGCAAATTGACTTCTGAAACCTTTAGAAATCTTGTGTCTTATGATAGTCTCAACTAAAGAAATGAATTAACCTAATGGTCATTGACTTTTAAAGTCAAAATAGTGTAATGCCAAACACTACTTAAACTTTTGAAACATTTCTTAACAGCTTTTAAAATCTATTTTCAAACTAAATGACTAAAAACCTTTTATCTACTCTATCTATAACTAGTCTAGTTGAGCTATTTAAGCACTAAAATTCCTAGCTTATTAAAAGAAATAAGCTAGTTTATCAGCTAGCTTTTTCTACTCTTATGACAGAATTAAAAGCAAAATGAAAATTAAACAGGTTTTAACTAATGAAAACTTAAGACAGATAGAAAATAATCCTAAACAAACATGTTTGAAAAGAAATGAACAAGAGTGAATAGCAATAAGCAAATGATATAAGCTGAAATGAAGCTGAGATGAAAATTAAACAATGAACGACCTTGATTTTAATGTAGACTCTGAACTCTAGGTCACTCGTTGTTGAGTGAGTGACCTAAAACAAAATCCTAATGGCTACCTTAGCCTCTAAAACCTGAGCTTAAGCTCAATAAGCTGAAATGAGCTTATTACTCCTCTTTGCTTCCAAATTTGAATCAAACTGAATTTAAATGGACATTATTGAATTAAAATAGACAAAATCAATATTTAGAAATGGGTTTTGGGGGGGGAGGGGGTGGTAGGGGGGGGGGGGGGGGGTGGGGGATTTGATAGGGGGGGGGGGGGAACAACTTTGAAAACAACTTGAGAACTAAGAAAACTCATAAGCTATAAAGCTATTTCAAGCTTATTATGTAAAACTAGCTTATTACTTAAAAACTTAAACTCAAACACAATTCAACTAGCTTTATTACTTTTAGAAGAAGAGTACAAGATACAAAACAAGAAATACAATTGACTTGAAAGATTTAAAAGGCTTAATTCGAAAAGATGAACCGTACACGAAAAGAAAATTACAAAGGAAATTTAACTAACTCTCTAAAAAACTGTAACTCCCTCAAACTGAATTACAATCTCCTATTTATAGGAAAAGATGATGAGAAGATGAGAAACTCAATCATTCCTAGCCGTTGATCACTTTTAACTTGAATTTTAAGCCGTTGGATGTGATAGATGAGGTGTTCAGACCAATGGGAAGCTGCCACGTAAGCAAAATGATGTGGAAGTTGTAAATACGAGGTGGGGTGGAGTAGGGAGAAACGGGAAAGGGATTTGGGGAAAGTTGGGTTTGTTCGGGTTTTTTGGCGGGAAAAACGGTTATCAAGTGGTTAGGGGAAAATTATACCCGCGCTTGGTTTGAAAGTTTAGGGTAATTGCATAACTAGCCCCTCTGTTTCTTTTCCACAAGTGTAGTGTTAAAAATTAATTTGAATATTGTCATTCCTGGCCCTTGTAGTTTAGTAAACTAGAAATGGTTTTGATTTTGGGCTTTTATTGTTGGGCTTTTGTGATCTGAATGGTGTAGAAAGGCCCAAAGGGTATTTTAGTACTTTTGCATCCTCTTCAAAGGGTATAATGGTCATTTCACTTCAAACTTTGACTTTTTTTTCTTGTCTTTTCTCGACCACGATCTTGATCCGGCTTTTGATATTGGCTTCAAATCTCTCTCTTGTACTTGTCTCTTCATTTCTTGTCGGTTTTGGTCGTTTTTGCCTCTATTTTGACTTTAATGACCTTTCTACACATTGAGACACAAAAGCACACAAATTTCCAGTCATTTATGGCATATTTTTTATTGCTTTTATTGGCGAAATCCTTGGGTATTTTTATGTATAAACCATTTAACACATGATCAAGCACTATTTAAATGTATTTAGTGTAAATCATAAACCAAAGGAGTATAAAGAACCTAGACGACACTTAGAATCGAAATAACTCCCATTATATTTTTCATCTCTCTAGTTTCTCTCTCTAAAGAAGCACAATACACCATCTCACTCTCCTATTGAAAACCACCCAATCCCGCTGCCTACCAACTCATAAGAACTTTTGCCGCCAAGCCAGCCATTTAGAACATTTTCTGCCCACGCCAAACCTTTGTCCAACATCAGGCCCATCACAACGACCGATATTTCTGTATTAATTCAGGTGGGTTTGGCTGGTTGTTTTAAGTAGGTGGTGTTGGCCGGTGCTTTTTTGTATTTGTGGTATTTACGAAGACTGTACATATACTAACTCTCTATATCTCTCTCCTATGCGTCAAAAGCGTGGGTACAAGTAGAGAGGCGGGTCATGGTGGGGAAGGGGAGCATGGTTCTTTTTGGGTCTTAGCCGGATCTTGGTATGCAGTTTTAGCCTTAAACCGTTGTAGTGAAAATGTGTGGCGAAAGGCTTTCTTTGATTTGTGTTAGATCTAATTCCTTGTAAAACTTTGGACTTAAAGATTGTTTCATGTCGTGATGAAAATCATATGTTATGATGGGAGATGGAAGTATATATAATTACGGCGTGTAAAATGAGTTTTCAAGGTTTTATAAAAGTATGCTTTTTTATATTTTTGTTAGTTTTTGTATTTGTATGCTTTTTGTATTGTTTTAAACTTTTGTTAGTTGATGGATTATCTCTACTTCTCTACTATCTTATAAAGGATTAGGATATTCCTAAAATGGAAGTCTTAAAAAAATTAAGAACTAAAAATATTTCTTTAAAATGAAATTAACAAACTATTAGTCAATATTGTATTATTGTTCATCCCAACTGAAAATTAAATTGTCTTCATGCACTTCATTTCGTAACAGACTTATTTTGTAACTGTCCCTTTAAGTTCATTCATGTGATCTATATGTAACGGTTCATTAAACATCATTTAAGTGTCAATAAGTATCTATTTTAAACGTCTAAACTATATTATATTGCATTTAGGACATTAAGCTAGATGATAAGATTTAAAATTAAGACATTTTAACTTGTTTATTAAAGAAAGTTTTAATAATATATGAATATAACGCATGGTCATAGTAACATTAACAGCCCATCTATTTCTGAAATGTTGAGGATAGCACACAAAAATGAAACGTTCCCATTAAAATAAAAGTTGTAATTTGTAACAGTTCATTCTCTTTAAAAAACACAAAAAACTACTTCTCTTTTTCTATTCATATAGCTCCTTCAAACAAAATGAATTTTTATGTATTAAAAAGCCCATTTAAACATTAGTAACCGTTGTATATTATTAATACAAATCCAACGCAAAACTCAATATGGATAAGCGAAGCAAGTAGCATCGAGATAGGGTAGCGGACGAGAAACAACCTAAAAAACATACCACGACCCTCTTTTAAAAACTAGCAATAAAAGTCTGAAATTCAATGCTTTAATAAATCCTCAATAAAAACATTTGGGCATCACAAAAAATTTAAATTTTTATATAACCATGACTTAAACAAAAGATCATACGTTTCTCATTAACCTCTTTATGGCCTAAAAAATTTCCTCACACAATGCTTATTAGTAAAAAAACAAAAATTTTAAAAAAAAAAGTAAAAAAAAATAAATATATATTCCAACCCCTCATCAACCTAACACTATATAAAGTCAATACAAACCCAAATTTTTAAGTAACGCAAAACAAATCATAACAACAACTTAGATAAAAAAAATGATCATCAACATTCTTATTAAAAAAATACAATTAATATATCATATCATACAAAACAATAATTCATGACAAAACATACTTTATCGATTTTTTCTTTTTTAAAACATAATTAAATGAAATTTAATTAATCAATAAATAGTTTTTAAAATATCCCTCACTCAAAAATAAACTTAATATAACACATGATACAAAATGATAATGCATAAATCATCTTATCTTTTTTTTTCTTCTTTAAAACACCACTAAATGAAATTTACATGACATTAAGCGGGTTATAGAAACCAATCTTTTATGTAGTTACACTTTCTAACACCGCATTTTTCGACCATGCAATGGACCACTATTTACGACCACAACTTAGCAATATAGACACCATCAGATGGCGCTAAAATCGCTACTCTCTATGTTTAAATGTTACTGTATATAATATTACACGTCCAAAACAACTACCAATAGTTGTGACCACCGTTTTCGTGTCGTCGTTGCTCCGTGATGCACGGGTTGTCTGCCATTTTTTTATGAAATAGTGTTCGGTAAAGTTGTTTCCTAAAGCTATCTATATGCGTAAAGTTAGCATCGTGAGAAACATATAATCACTTAACAAAATTTTTGATTAAAAGATACTCGCCGCCGTAGTGCGCGGGTACCCTGCTATAAATGCTTTTAATAATTATTAATACAAATATTCACGCAAAAACAATATTTATATTTAATGATCTTCATGTTTTGATAATAACAAATATAATGTCATATTACGTAAAAGTTTACGTAAACAAGTTATTTATTCGAATGTTTACTTGATGCCGACAAATCACTTAAGGTATGAATATGACATTATTAAACATAGTTAATGATAAAAGAAAAATATTATCATTTGCATAATTCTTTTCTAATTGATAGGTGTAAAATACACATATCTATTTTTACCTAAAATAACCCAAATAAACCCAAAACAGACCAAAAATGGCAAAAATATGCTTGTATTTGTGTTTTGTGTGTGCAGGTATGGATAAGTTAAGAATCATAAGAAAAGTCGTCAAAACGTGACAAACTCGGAACACGAGAACTCAAAGATGCAAACCGAAGTCCCCCAAAAGACCAAAGCCTTAGCCAATTTTCATCTACAAGGGCCAATCTTGCTATCTTCGAAAGTTCTTTATAACTTAAAAAGAGGAAATGAAAGAGAGGGGCCAAATGTGCAATCCTCCCAAAGAATCAACAGTTTTAACTGTCAAGAAAGGACGGAACCTTTACTATTCAACTCTCCAACAATTTCACCATCAATGGTAAATCAAGGGGCAAATAGTAATTAAAAAGGGTTCGTTGGTCCATTCAAGGAAGCTCACACAAAATGAAGGTCAAATTAGTCCTACATCAAGTGATACTTATCCTAGTCCCAGCTCAAAGCCCTCGTAATCAAAGGAGAAGCACAAATTGTGATGGTTTTGTGCTAAACTCACATCACAAAAACTAACACAAACGTCACAAATCAAAGAAGCCAGCCTGCAACCCTCAGGTGTCCAACCAAAATGATCCCACGTCCCACATTATAGATCAAATGATTGAAGAAATGGATTGGCAGGATAAAGGTTGGTACAAGGCAGATCCTAGAATCTTCAACGGCACTCAAAAATAGGCCTCATTCTCACACACACAAGGAGTCTTGAATTTTTCTTTTTAATCTAGTTTTAGTAGTCGAATTTAAGTTTTTTATGTAATTTTTATTTCGTATTTTTACCCCCCCATTTCTTAAATGTAAGTTTTCCTTTTCAAGTTAATGTAATCAGCTTTTTCAGTTAATGAAATTCAGTTTTTAATGTTTTAAATTCCGTTTTCTAAGCTCTCATTTAAAGTCATAAGCTCTCTTAATAAGCCATATTGTCTCATAAGCTAATAAGCTACTTAAAAGCTCTTTCAGTCTATAAGCTGAAATAGAGCTGTTTGCATTCAGTATTAATCTTACTTAAAACCTTAAATCAGTTAAACCTATTATGGATCTTATTGGATCTAAGTTTTTGGAAGGGATCTTACATATAGGAAGAGATCCAAGACTTATACCTAACTAATACATAACTAGAGGCTTGTAGCTGCCTTAATTGGCCCTCTGTTTAGCTAGAGGATTTTGTAAGTTTTTCTCATTTTTCATTTTCCTTTAATTCTAGTTTTAAATATTGATATTATTGCTTGCTATGTTTAGATCTGTTATTTGCTTATTCTCTTTGCTTGTTAGTGTTCAAATTTCTCTTCTAAGTGCAATTTAGTTATATGTTTTCATCTGTCTTTGCTTAAGTAGTTATAAATCTTTAGTTATTAAATTCTGTCATAAAAACTCATAAAATCCAAAAACATTAGTTTAATTAGTTAAGATCTTAGAATTTTGCTTATTCAGTTGTTTAATCATGATTGTTAAGTTTGTTTTAAGCTAGTTTTTATCTGGTATTAAGTGTTTGTTCATTAGATTTCTCTTAAAAGCTTTTCTCAAATTCTGTCATGATTTTTAAGTAGTGTTTGGTTTAGTGCATTCTCAAAATTGCACTAGCAGTACTAACTTCAGTTAGTACTGCTGAATCTTTGCACTACCAGTACTAACTTCCAAGTTAGTACTGCTTTCATAAGTTAGTCCTGTTAGCTTTAATCTCAGTAGGATTAAGTTTAGCTTTAGCTTATTAAGAATTTGGTTTTAGTTGTCATTTTCTAGCTTATTTCATTGCTTATTTAGTTTTTTTTAAAAAAGTCAAAATTGCACCAGCAGTACTTTCAAGTGAAAGTACTGCTGAACTTTTACACTACCAGTACTAACTTCCAAAGTTAGTACTGTTGTGTTCTCAGCCTCATTTAGATAAGTAATTTTAGGATTTAGCTTATTAAATTCAGTAGGATTTAAGTTTTAATATAGCTTAATATAGTTTAAGTCTTTAAATTCATTTTCTAGCTTATTATCTTAGCTTATTTTTGCTGTAAAAAAAAAGATTAAAAAGCCAAAAAACAGAAATTTAAAACTTTAGGATTTAAATATGATAATTTAAGCTATATGAGAGAGTCTAAGATATCTAGCTTAATTAGATAGATTTATAAGTTCGTTCCTCGCGTATAAGTTCTTTAAGTTTCAGAGTCAATTTTTTAGCTTATTAAGTCTTTAGCTCAATGGATTTTTTGAGTTACTTTGCTTATTTTCCTGATTTGCTTATTTTATATCAATTTCATGTTAGTATAAAAGTACTTAAGCTTAATTTCTTTTCAGTTTATTAGATTTAGCCAGATCATAAAGCTCTTTAGAACTTCTTTCCTTTTGTCATTTGAACTAGTTTTGAGTTTTTATAGCTTATTTTCTAAAACCAAAGGGTAAAGCCCTCCTTTCTGTAAACAGTCTTATTTATATCTCTTTTTAGAGCTTATCTTTGAGTTTCAGATTATAGTGCTTTTGTTAAAGTTGTCCCCCCTGTCTCCCTCTACAACTTTGCTTCTTTGAGTTTTTCATTTTAAGTTCTTTAAAATTTCGAATGCTTATTGGACTTAGTTTGTTGTCGGGATAGATTCTCAGGGTAGAAAGTGTAACTTTTCAATTTAATTGTTTTTCAGTTAGTTCCCCGTTAGTCCTTTTCCTTTTTGCACCGTTAATCCTTAGTTAAGTTTTTAATTAAGTTTATTAATTTTAATTAGTATTTAGGTTTGATTTTTAATTAGTTTAATTAAACTTTTATAAAAAGATAAAAATTAGGGCTTTTAGTTTTCAATAATTTTAGGAATTTTTCTTTATTTAGTGAAATTTTAGTTTTTTTTTAGGATTTAAAATTTGTTTTTCTTGTCTTTAATTTTCAATTTGTTCTCTCTTAATTCGTATTATAGCTTATCCAAATTATCTTTGGTTCCATTCAAACAGGATTCAACATAAAACGTTGTTTCAAATTTCACTAGTCATTGGGAAACGACCCGGGTGATCAACTTGGCCCGTCAAACATACGTATATTATATATATTATATTATTTTTGTAAGTCTTAACTTTTTACCTTGGGTAAAGGTTAATAGTTGGAATTTACCTAAGTAGTATTTTTATTATATATTTTATAGGTACGTAAGACTGCGAACCAGTTTTTGGCGCCGTTGCCGGGGACTAGTGTCTACGATTCCTACGTTTTTGTTTGTCGATTTGGTTTGAAGATCCTTTCGTCCTCGAAAGTTTCATTCTTGTTTTTAAAATTCAAAAATATAAAAAAATCAAAAATATAAAAAGTAAAAAATATATATTTTCCTTTTCTTTTTAGTATAAGTAAAAGATAAAAAAAAATCAAAAACATAAAAATTGTCCTTTAAAAAAAGAAATAAAATAAACACCGTAGGTAATTTAATGCGAACAACCAACAAAATAATACTTCTATTGTGATATTATCATTTCAATTTCCGGTGAACTTGCAGTTGTTCCCAAATCGTAATCAAAGATTTAACACTTGCCTTTGTGTCTCCTACCAAGTACGGCTCACCTTAAAAGCAATTTCCGAGACTACCGTGAAGTATTTGATTATTTGGTATAAGTCATTCTTTCGTGTAACCGTTAAATTCATTGAAAACAAAAAAAAAAAAAAAAAAAATTTAAGTGTAAAGTTTTGCTTTTAAATTGTTAGTTTTTGTCTTTTTATGCGCACTCTTCGCAATCCTCTAGTACGTCGTCAACAACAAACTCTTTCGGTTGTTGAAAATTTTGAGTTAGTAAGATCCAATGTTTAACGAAAACGTTGTCCAATGGCGACAATCGAACGATGGCCCCAAATGTTACAAGCACCTGATCGAAGGATATGAGAGATGCTATAGTTGTTCCCCTGATCAATTCCAACAATTTCGAGCTAAAGCAACCTTTAATCAAACTTGTGCAACGTAATAAGTTTACGGTAAGACCAAGACCCCACAATCACCTTCGATTTTTAACAATCACTTCAACGTTAGACCATCCAGAAGTTCCGAACACTTTCCGGTTAAGCTTTTGCTTTTTTTTCCTTTTTTCTCAAGACGTGAAGCCCGAGATTATGGGTTAGACAAGAGGAACCACCTAGATCAATTCCACATGGGACGACCTTGTTTCAAAATTCATAAAATCAAACTCCAATAAGGGAGTGGGTGTGAGGGCATGTGCATACGTACGTTCCGCACCCTCCTTCCAAAACCACTTTACTATCAGTATGATATCAATACTTTTTATCAAAAACCAAACGAAAGCCTTAAGAAGCATGGGAACGTTTTAAAGGACTCCTTCGTCAATGTCCTCACCATGGCTTTTCAGAACTTCACCAACTCGATACTTTTTACAATTCTTTGAATTCAAATGATCAAGATGCCTTAGATTCTGCAGCAGGTGGAAATTTCTTAGACAAGATGCCTCAAGAAGGTTTAGCAATTATCGAAAGCAAGTCAAAAGTTCGTTACTTCCAGAAGCTAATGATTCAAGAGTGAGTACGGATGCTCCTCTTTCTAATTCTTCACCTTCTAATAATTCTTTCGATATGCAACAAATAGCCGCTTCTCTCGAGGATAAGATGACTATCAAGATGAACAAGATGTTGAATGAAATGAAAGCTTTAGTTGTTACTACTCCTGCACCCGTCAAAGCAGTTGAGGAAGTATGTGTCACTTGTGGATCAAATCACCATTTTAACCTTTGTCCGTTAACTCGAGGTGGAAACGATTTTCCCGTTTTTCATGACAACATCCAACAATTTCAACAAACCGCAGCTGTTGGTAATTTTCTCCAAAGAAACCAACCTTCCAATTTGGCAAGTCAAATGAGACCACCGGGTTTCAATCAACCAAATGTCCACCATACCAACCTCCAATAAATCAACCTTTGGTTAATCAAGCTTTACCTCCCGTTTCACAAACTCAAGGAGTGTCTAAAACGGATTTTGAGAGTTATGCTAAAGCAAATGATGCGAATATGAATAACTTGCAAATGAAGTTGGATAATTTTCAAAGAAACCAAAATGATTTTCAAAGAGTTTACAATGATTCTCAAAAGAAACAAGATGATTTTCAGAAAATGATGCTCAGTTTCATGCAAAGCTATCACACAAACCAACCTTCAAGTTCAAGTACTTTACCAAGCAATACCATTCCAAATCCAAGAAACGAAGCCAAGGCGATTACAACTCGTAGTGGTGCCTCATACGATGGACCTCCGATTCCACCGCCGGTGGTGGAAAAGGAAAGTGAGGTGACAAAGGATACGGAGCTACCGAGCACCGAAGACATCCAACCTCCAATCGTCCAAGAACAAACCAAAGACAAAGAACCAATCGAAGAGCCTTCTTTAGCTCAAAAGACCAAACCAAATTTGCCTTACCCGTCGAGACTCAACAAACAAAAGATTCGTGAAAAGGATGATATCCTAGCTTTAAAGTTTATGGAAATTTTCCGTAATCTTCACTTTGAGCTAAGTTTCGCGGATGCTCTTATTCATATGCCAAAGTTTGCTCCAATATTTAAAAAGATGCTTAATAACAAAGACAA
>BQNB010171178.1:0-13595 GCA_026074375.1 Tanacetum coccineum | reverse complement strand
AGAGATCCTCTGTTTGATGTAATGCCTGAAGATACAATTGATCACATGGAAACAAAGAATGCTCAAAGTGAAGGGAGGACAAGAAAAATGGTGGATGAAGACAAGGAGATTGATAAGAGAATACTTAGTACTGAAGATGTACTTAGTACTGACAAGGAAGGAGTTAGTACTGACTTTGAGAAAGTTAGTACTGACAGGCAAATTGAAGGTACTGAAGAGCAAAGAGAAGGTACTGAAGAGAAAGTTGAAAGTACTGATGGGCAAATAAAAGGTACTGAAGATCAAACTGAGGAAGAAATTGCTACTCAAGCCACTCAAACATCCACTCAAACACCCACTTCTAAAATATTTGGAGATGATGAAACAATAGCTAAGGTTCTCCTCAACATGAGTCAAGCCAAAGCAGTTTCTAGAGAAAAGGAGAAAGGTGTAGAGTTGAAGGATGTTGAAGAAACTGATAGACCTAAGCCTACCTCTACAAGATCACTTCTCACATTAAAGCCTCTTCCAAAGATTGATCCAAAAGACAAAGGGAAGAAGAAGATTGAAGAGGAGGATAAATCTGAAAGTGAATCTGATGGTATTCCTCAAGCTAAGAAGAAGTTTAAGTAGCTTGAAAGTGATGAAGAGTTGGCTAGGAAAATGCAAGAAGAGTGGGAAGCTGAAGAGGAGAGAAACAGAATTGCTGAAGAAAATGCTGCAAATGAAGATCTTATAAGAGATTTTGATGATATAAAGGCAAGGATTGAGGCAGATAGACTTCTTGCTGAGAAACTTCAAGAACAAGAAAGAGAGCAATTTACAATAGAAGAAAGAGCAAAGTTCCTTCATGACACAATTGCTGCTCAAAGAAAATTCCTTGCTCAACAAAGATCAGAAGCTATAAGGAATAAACCACCAACCAAGAATCAACTCAGAAATCAAATGATGACCTACTTGAAGCATGTGGGAAACTACAAACATGCTGAATTGAAAATCAAGAAGTTTGAGGAAGTACAAGCTTTGTATGAAAAGATTAAGAGGTCTGATGAAGATTTCATCTCTATTGGGTCTGCTGAAGATGAAAGGTTGATCAAGAGGATGAATGAGAAAGGAGTTGATTCCTCTAAGAGTGAAGTGATCAAGGAGGAAAGTAAAGAAGAAGAAGGTACTAAGAAAAGAAAGGGAGGTCATATCAAAATGATTGCAAGGAAAAAGGCAAGAAAACAATCTGATGTTGAGAGTGAGGATGAACATAAAAAATGCCTGAAGATTGTTACATTTGAAAGTATCTTTGACAGTGAGATAATGGAGAAGAAATCAGTTATTGCTAGATTGAACAAGGTATTATCACCAGATGGAGATTATCTTGTTATCTACGGAGCCAATGGGAATTTTAGGGCTTTTAACTATCTCATGGAGGTACTTCATATCTTTGATAGACAAGATCTATTTCATCTGTATGACTTGATAATGGGATCAGTCTCAGATGTTACATTAGTATGGTTTTGAATTGATTCTTTGGGGGAGAATGAAGATTATGATGGATTATCCTCATCAGAAGGGATTGAACAAAGTGACTTCATGGGAATGTGGCAACAAGATTGGAAAGATTGTCACATGGAGGGTGTTATGAATCATGTGGGTGTCTGCATATTAGAGATTAAGGATTGTTCTGGACTAGTTATTTCATATGTTGGTTTGAAAGGAAGATATCCTCTCTCAATAAGATTTGTTGCAAAAGATGCTTGATCTTGGTTTGGAAGTTGAAATAGAAAGTTCTGTTACTCTTGATTTAATAAGGTTTATTAAGCAGCAGATAAATGAAGAATAAGATTGATGGGATTGAGAAGGGTTTGAGTGTTGGCTAACCACCATACAATAAATGATCATCAGTTCACCATGCTTAACAGGCATAAGAACTGGCTAGTCCATAAGCAAACGGCTTGTGGTAAAGACTTCTTAAATCCGTTTATGGTTGACAATTTACCAAAAATTGTAGGGTTCTCAACTCACCTTGCTTCTGTGGTGAAGAGTTGGCTAGTCCATGATCAAACAGTTCATGGTTAAAGACTAATAAAATTGTTGATTTTGATAGTTTGCTAAAAACTTTATGGTTTATCAATGCACCATGTTATTACATTGATGCATTGGCTAGTCCAAAAAGCAAACGGTATTGGTAAGACAATCAATTCCGTTGATGGTTGACAGTTTACCAAAAAAGTATATGGTAATTAACTCACCATGTTTTTAAATGATGAGTTAACTATCCCAGAGCAAAACGATACTGGGAAGGAACATTAAATCCGTGACATGGTGGATAGGTTTGCCAATATACTATAAAAGCCAACTTAGTTGGATTGTTGCTGAAAAGATGTTGTTGTGTAGCTGAGAAGACAAAGTTGGCTGCTGAAAGTAGGGAGGATAGAGTTTAAAAGATTCAAAAAACGGCTCTGAGGTTGGATACATTCTCTTAGTGCATTAATGAGAGTTGAAGACTCGAAGTTTAAAGAGTTCAAACATTCAGGTTTAGGGAGGATTGTTAGGATTTATGTTTTCCTTTGTTAGTTACGGACAGTACAAATAGTTCAGTACTGATAGTTTAGTTTATAGTACCGCAGTACAAAATGTAAGTACTGATCAACCATTAGTTAGTATTGTTAGTAGATATAGTTAGTACCGTTTAGCCTGAGATATTCTGGAAAAGTTTAATGTGTTATCTGTTAGCACGATTTGTAAGCTCATGTTTGGGTTTTATCCTTGTTCTCATTAAAAGGATCCCATCTTGGCACTGTTTAGATACACGACCTTAAGGAAATCTCATAACTATTCATATCTCAAATAGTTTAGTACATCTGTAAATTGTTCAAAGAGATTAATAGGAAGTTTTTATTTGTTATACATTGTTTTTCTTAGTTATTGTGTTAGAATTTCCGACATTAACACATAGTATTCATAATCAGTGTTTCTATATAGTCAGTTGTATTTATACATCTTGGCTATCAACCTTAATAGGCTGCAGAGATCTATTCGTTTAGGGACTCACACTACTTAGTATAATCATAACTCGCTACATAGCACACAGAGAATTCGCTAAAACCTAAATTTACTTATACGAGCAAATATGATCCTGAAACCACATCATTAAAACTAAGGCAACATAACCGAGCATTTTGCAACATTCATTATCAACAAACAACAACAAACAAGGGTCTTGGACTAATAAAAGTTAAGAATTACCATGAAAATCATCAATACCACAAAAATAATGAAATAAGGGATATAATCAGATTAGTAACGAGGCATCTTACATCCGTTCTAAACTAAACCCAGCAACCCGCATATTATTCCAAACACTAGTTATGAAATAAATGATAAAACTAGTCGAACACTTTGATTTAGAGCGATTTAGTGTGAATTATCCTACCATGTTTAAGATCTAATATATTTATATGATAGATAACGAAAATCAATTGGTACCTTAACACGAAAAGCCACAGAAATTGAAAATTAAAGAATGGATCATGTCAGCGAGTTGCGAGAGAGGATTTAGAGAGATAGGTTGGACTGAATTTGGAAGATTTGACCAGGACAACTCGCTGGCCTCCTTTTATACTTTAGTGGTTTCATAAATTGACAGAATTGGTCCCTAAACATCCTAAGTCCTTTTTGATGTATTAAAATGGTTTATTCAAGTTTCAAAAATGGCACAAATGGTCCTTATAGAAATATAAGCCTATGAGACATTTAGCAAATTGCACATGGGACCTTAAACTCACACATTATTGACAATTTTGGCCTTTTGAGTTAACACAAGTTTAACTCCTCATCAGATTGAAACCCCGTCAAATACAAACAAACCATTAACCAATTAATTATGTGATGAATTGAAGCTGCCCGTTTTAGATGGTCATAAAGTTGAAAATACTCTCCACCTCATTAAAGGACCCGGTTTTTCTATTTAAAGAGCTGTTAGTCGTTAGATTGAGTGTCAAATTTTTTGAAATTTAAGACTGACTATTTTCAAACAACACCTGTTCACGAGTGAGAACAATTAATTTTCTAATGGAATTCAATTGACGGGAAATTTATTATGTTAAGAAAAAAGAATTTCTCTTCTATAACAAGAAAATAATGCACTGTTAAGTACATTAACATTCGGAGTCTGCATTGTATATAAAGTAAATCCATGCCCTCGGAGAACTTAATCCACCCGTTGTCAGGAACAGCCGTTTTTTCTTTTGGCGTGTCGACATAGCTTTCCTTAATTTGAGAAGCGAGCTGCAGTCAGAAGGAAATACTGCAAATGCCATAAAGACATGTTTTGAAAAATTTGAACTTCCGTTCGTGCTTCATTTTAAAAATTAACCACCCCCGTTTTGTCTTTATTGAATGACATTTCTAGGTCCGTAAATGTTATCGATAAACGGAATACATGTCTTGAAAAACTATTTTTGGAATTTTCTATTTTTTGATTTTTATGGTTTTTGTAGGTTTTATATTTTTATATTTTATTTTTAGATTTAAGCTATATACATATTGACATAGGATATAGGAAGGACCATCTTACTCCTCTCTCCTTCCTGAAGATTGTTTTTAAGGGTTTTCGGAGGACATACTCTTCATACCCAAGTCGCGAGAGTAGAATTCGAACGCTCCTTGATAATGCTTGGTTGAATTTGTCCGCCGCGAGCTGATAATCCGTCGACACGAAGTACAATTCAACCACGCCTTTCTCAACCTGCTCTCTTATGAAATGGTGTCGCATGTCAATGTGCTTGGACTGGGAGTGCTGAACATTATTGCAGCATAGAGCAATGGCACTGCAATTGTCACTATACCAGGGAATTTTATTGAATGCAAAACCGTAGTTTGTGAGCTGTGATCTCATCTAAAGTATCTGAGCACAATATCCAGACATGGCAATGTATTCTGCCTCTTTAGTTGAGATCGCAGTGCTCTTCTGTTTTTTTGATGACCAGCTGACTAATTTATCTCTAAGGAACTGAGCACTTCCTGACGTACTTCTTCGTGTGTCCTGACAACCTGCATGGTCCGCATCTGCATAGGTCGTTAGTACCATAGTGGTGTCTTTAGGATACCAAAGACCCCAATTAATGGTTCCTCTGAGATACCGAAAGACCTGTTTAAGTACTTCAAGGTGCTTTTTGGTGGCGAAGCCTGATACCTAGCACACATGCATACAACGAATACAAGGTCGGGTCTGCTGGCAGTAAGATACATTAGGGAGCCGACCATACTATGAAATCGAGTCTGGTCAACTGAAATCCCTAAGGGGTCCTCATCCAGTTTGAGTTGATCCACCATGGGTGTATCAACAGGGTCACACGAATCCATCCCAAATTTCTTTAATATTTTAAGAGCAAATTTTGATTGATTAATGAAAATGCCTTCGGGATTTTGAGAAACTTGTAAGCCTAAGAAAAAAGACATTTGCCCCATCATTGACATTTGAAATTTAGAACTCATATTATAGGAAAATATTTCACATGCTTTAGGGTCGGTCGAGGCAAAAATGATATCATCTACATATATTTGAACAAGAAGAATATGTTTGCCTGTTTTCTGAGTGAATAGTGTCGGATCAACTACACCCTTGGAAAATTTGTTGTCCAAAAGAAATTGTGACAAGGTATCATACCATGCTCGAAGGGCTTGCTTTAACCCGTACAAAGCTTTCTTCAGAATGTGTCGGATGATCAGGATCAATGAAACCCTCTGGTTGACTAACATAGACTTCTTCCTTTAATTCGCCATTCAAAAATGCTGTCTTTACATCCATTTGATAGATGGTTATATTTTTACCAGCGGCATTAGTAATGAAGATACGAATAGCCTCGATACATGCAACCGGTGAAAATGATTCCTCGAAATCAATGCCCTCCTCTTGACGATATCCCTTAGCCACTAACCTAGCCTTGTTCTTCAGAACATCACTGTACTCATCAAGTTTAACTTTGTAAATCCACTTGAGAGCAATAATCATGATACAGTCTGGTTGAGGTACTAATTCCCATACTTAAAGTCGATCAAATTCGTGAACTTCATCTTGCATGGCTTAAAACCAGCAATCTTTATTAATTGCAGATTTAAAGTTCTTTGGTTCGACTTTTGATAGTACAGAGTTATACAAGCACCATAAGTGAAGAAACATGTAATCTAATGATCTACTAAGAACTAGAGTGAGATGAGGGTTGAGATGTTTTTAAAGAGAGAAAGTATGGAATGGATGAATGTATTAGATGGAAAATGTGAAAAGTGAAAAACAACCAACAACCTCTCCAAAGCTAGGAGAGGACCTTATATACTACCTATTGTGGCCGGCCCATGGGTTCTAATGGGCTTCCCATGGACCTTTGGCCTGGCTAGTTTACTTAACTAACGTTACACATACTACGAGCTAAGACTTAATACAACTTGGAAGTGACCGATACTTTTTGTGTTTCTAACAATCTCCCCTTAAGGGAGGTCACTCCATTTTACAAAAAATTAACCCTAGCATACTATGATTTTGTCTTTAGTCTTCAGCTCGTATACTTCAAATCTTTATTTTCCTCTTGTGAATATGCTGTAGTGATCATTGACTTTTAGGCTGGAGCATATTCCTTTTGACTTTAGCTAGTATGTGATCTTGAGCAACTTGAGATCATCAGTCAATCATAATCTCTTCGCCGTTTTGTGCTTTACCGTCTTGTGGACTTGAGACTTTGGAACCGACATGCTCATACCTTTCTTGATTGGGAGACTTAAACAGCTATATTGTTGGATCTTTCATTAACTTTTAATACTTCGTTACTTCGAGAAAGACGTATTGTATCAGAGTATCAGAAGTCTTGAGACATTTACTTGAGCTTTCATTAAGTCTTTAGGTTTTGTTGGTTGGGTATGAGCATGTGGTTATGGATCTTTAAGACTGCTGGAATCTGGTACTTTCAACACCGCTATCTTTATATGTTCCTTAAATAGAACAGTTAGCAATAAAGCAGGGGGGCGAATATGGTTTTGTCATTCGTCCGGGTGTGGTTGGAGTAACCTTCGAATCTGTGAGGATCGACCTGTGATCAGATAGATTCAATTTGAGAAGAATCTTCTTGACAGGATTTCTAGCTAGAGTATAGAATCTTTCTAACACATTTGCATTAGATTCATCAAACTCAGCATGTTCTTATTATCGAAATGTCTCAAAGCAGACAGTACGATAAGAGTGAACCAGTGAGTTACTATCTCGCTGATTGAGATGAAAAGTCTATTTGAAAATCAATCGACGTGTCATTTGCAAAAGCGGTTTTGTGACACATCGAGAGTTTTAAGCAACTCAAAATTCATTAATTGTTGATCCATAACCTGGAACAAGTTTGATTCATAAAGAATCGCCCCATCGTTGCTTTCCAGTTGTCACAAGATTGATTCATAAGAATCGCACAAGTTACCTACCATGAGCTTGTTTGATGTTGGCTCAAGCAGGATTTCCATCTTCATCGTAAATACTTAAGTATCACTCGGATGTTCTGGCAAAATCACAAGGATAATGCGTAGGACTCTTTATATATTACTTGATATTCACAATGTGTGAGATAACAAGCGAAGTTATGACAAGTGTCCTAATGAGATTAATGGATGATCTCTTTTGGCTCTAGACTCGATAGTGCACTTTTAATTTTAGTGATCGGAGGCTGGAGCTGAGTGCCACCTTTTCAATATCAACTAACTCGGAGTGAGAGAGTTGATAGAAATGAGTGTATCTCCGTGAGTTTTGAAACAAAGTCTTTTCGACTTTGAGTGGCTGGGAAGGGTTGTGCTTAGCGTCACTGGGTCCATGACTCTCTTCAATGTCGGACAACAACTTAGTGTTTCCGACAGATTATGTATTGACCCGGTTTCTGCCTAAGTGTATGGAGGGCTTCTTTCTTTTCACCCTTTATCTTTACATTTCTTTTTCATTCTTCAACCCCTTCAATGCTTACCGAGACTTCATAACTAACACCTTGTTGGGTTTGTTCCAGTGTTAGCTCCATCTTAGTCTGCATTCTTCCCTATTCTCACTTTAACTCCTTTTGTATCATACCTAAGGACTTCTATACTAACTAGTGGATATCCCTGGGTAGATCTCTCCGGTTCTGGCTAGATCATGTTATTTGAATACCTATACCTAACCACCTTATAGCTCCATAAAATTAAGTACATGGTCGGTCTTTTTAGGATATTCCATCATTATCTCATGCCAAAATCTTTGAAAAATTCATTCAACATGTTTGATATAAATATCAAAAGGTTTACACATTGAACGTTTTAATCATCACTTAAAAGCTCCCCCTTAACATGTGCATCGTAATCGTAGTACATGCTAGGTGTGGAGTGCATTGAGTCCATTTTATGATCACATTTTCGATACAAATTAGATGCAGTTTAATCACATTTTCTCCCCTTATCCAAAATGTTAATCCCTTGATATTTTGGATATCAATTGATTAAACGTTCGGGGACAAAATGTTACACAATATCTAACAGGAACATTTTAATGCTCCCCCTCAATTTTTGAGGGTTTATAAGATAGTGCTGAGTACAATGATTTGAAATTTTTTGAATTCACTAAGAAATTCTTGAAAATTTTGTACTCGAGCACTCCTTATTATCACCATAAGTCTACACTAGTTATTAATATATTCACAAGTTGAAATTATTTACGAGAAGTGACCTTTTATGATGAGAACAACATATGATAAATCATATGGTCATTTGTAGCAGCCGTAAGTCACCCCCGTACGGTCTTCCACCAATGAACCTTTCCAAACTTCGCATAATCCTCCTTGTCTTAAACTGTTTTTCAATGGCCTGGAGCATAGATCTTGCATTGGCTTTGTCATGTGGACCCCACATAGTTTGAGGCAGATACTCCATCCAAATTCCCTTGAGACGATCATTCAGAGCAGTCCGAACATCATTGAGTGTACCATCGCTAAACTTGTGTAGTTCATCAATGCGCATCAGTCTGTGCTTCTTGTCATTGTTCTGATAAATGAATCCTCTGGGATTAGAGTGTGGTGAGTAGGCATCTCTTCTCTTCAGATAAGATCTATATGTATCCGGCTTCATGAGGTTGAGCTTCTTTTGATAGCTTTCAACGCCTAATTGAAGGTCTTCCACACGTCTTTGGATGACAACACTTCTTGTGAACATTCGCAGAGAGACATTAAATGCCAGGCGTTCTTCAACAGAGAGATTAGTTAGCTTTCCTTGAATGAGAAGAAGCAGCATGTCTTCAATATCTTGGATACGAAGTCTGTGGAAGTCACCTTCTTTAAACTTGTAAAGCTCGTCATTAGACCTGCGAACCATGATCCAGTCAAGATGTTTGTAGTTTTGCCATTCGACTATCTCCAACTTGACAACAACAATGATTCTGTGTTTGGAGTAAACATCTCGAGCAGATTCCCTTGACGCTGCAAATGCATAGAATCTTTGTCGCTTCTTGCCCCAATGTGAGATTCCCCAAAGTACTTGTTTGTTATATTTGATTAGCACATTACTCCACATTAAAGTAGGCACTAAGTCTTCAATCCATTTAATATTCCCGTAATCTGCAGCCTTGGTCTTCATGACTGAAGTAGAATACGTTTGGCTTGAAACACCGCCACGTAGATACTCGAGATCGTTGTTGATAAAATGATGAAAAGGTATGACATTTTGACCTTGTGGGTTTGGTATCAACGATAGTGGCTTTCGCAGATCATGAGGGTATTGCTTGCCTTTAGGGTTGGTCCAATCCAATTGTTCTGTTGTGGCCTTGTAGACTTCTTCATAAAAATATTCAAGCTCAGTCAAGCTTTTGCACGTACCTTTCATCAGCTCGAATGTTGGTCCTGCTAGTAACTCGGGAGTTAACTCTGTAACATTTAGTCGATTCATTACAGACGCTGAGAAGTCAAAGGTAGTGTCTGTGAGCTCATCGAAGGACTCTCGAGGTTTTTCTTTGCTTGCCAGTTTGCTTAACCAAGGTTGAACGGATCCATGATCAGCAGGTACAGATTTGTTCCAATCACGATCAGGAGAAGGTAGTCTTTCAGGTTGCTTAAACCAATCTGGAAGTGGTTGAGCTTCATCTACTTGTTGTTCATCATTGACACCTATTTCGTACTCTTGATGTGTTGGTTCTTCTAAGTCAGCAGTGGTGTGCATAGGTTCCTCTACTGGAGTAGACCTGCCAGCAGACTGCTGATGTGATTTTGAACCTTTAGTTGACTTTCCTGCTGTCTTGGTTGTCTTTTCTTTTGGAGCACTAGTAGATACAGGTTCTTTTCCGGACCTTCATCTTTTGGACCCCCGGTCTGTTCCAGCGGAGGGTTCTTGATCATCATCAGCTCCGTCTTGACATCTTTTTAGTGTGACCGTATCGCCATAAGTATCCAGAAGGAGTTTGTCTGCTTCATACACATCAACTAATGCTTTGTAGAGATTCTTTTGGGTATCGGACCTGTCGATAGATCTGTTAGCTTCCATCTTGTTGATCAATATCTTTTTTAGCTCTAGTTCTGAAAGATTTGCAGCTACAGCATGAGACGTCTTAGCTTCCTTTAAAGATCGTATCAGAACCTCAAACTCGAGTTGCTCGTTCACTAACTTTTCAATTTTTGGCATGATCTTCGAGACTTCACTTTTGACTTGTTGCTTGACATGTTCCTTGATTACTTTCTTCATCCCTTTATCGATTGAATCAAGGAATTGTTGATTTTCGGCTTGAGCATCTTCTCGAATTTTATCTGCCTTTAGTTGAACTGCTACATCTACTACTTCCTTTATTTTATTAGCCAGGTACTGGTCAATGATTCCAGGAATGGAAGAGAGTGTTTCAGCAACTTGTGTGGATTGTTTGAATTCTGAGAAGTTGTCTTCTAAAGCCTTTAGTCTGTGGTCAAAGCCAAATAATGAATCAAAGTTAGGAAGGTTTTGAAGCGAGGAGCTTGGAATAGTAGTCAGTGTTAAGATTGGTGTTTGTTGAAGTTGAGTGAAGAGAGGAGTCAGTGTTGGTGCAAGGAAGGATGGCTCCGCAATGGCAGTGACAGGAATTTCAACAAGTGAATTAGCTTCAGTATTTGGTCCAAATATTGCTTCAATACCGACATCTTGGTTTGGGTTCATCATGTTAGAGATGAAGCCAGATGATACCGAAGAACTCTGCTGTTGACCATCAGGATTAACCGGAGTTAGGGTCACATGAGTGTCTTCTATTTCCTGGGTTGCTTGTACCTGAGGTAATACAACATCTGTCATGTCATCACCTCTTCCTTCAAGATTGACATTGGTATCTCTGTCTGCCTCATTGCCTTGATCCTCTACATGTGTAGTTTCTTCATTTAGTTTTTCTCCTTCAACATTAGCCCCTTGAACTTCTTTGTCATCATCATCATCATCTGTTGTTGTAACATGAGAAGGTGTTCGAACTCCATAATCGAAGTTGTCTTCTTCATTTACTTCCTCTTCAAGTGTCATTTCTTCATCATGAGTTGTAATCTTAGGATGAACAAAGTCACCACCATCATGCTCAGACTCAGTGTGTGAATCATCGTCATTATCATCATCATTTTCACTTCGTTTAGCATCGTCATCACTTTTTGCATCACTATCTTCATCATCATCGTTATCACCATCTTCATTGATGTCATCATCATCATCGTCATTATCATCTTCATTGTCATCCTCATCGTCATCTTCACTATCTTTATCTACTTTATCATCATCGTCATCTTTATCATCTCCACTTGACTTCCATGAAATTTCATCTTCAGAATCTTCGTTAGGTACATCGGGAACCCCTGGTGTAATACCAGTTCCTTCATCTGCACCCGATCCGCTGTTATAAGAGCTGTGAGTCTGAAGTCTGCTTCTCTTTGTGACTATCTTTAATTGCTCAGCTTCAGTCAAAGCAGTCTCAGAGAGAGTTTCTAAGCCTGCTGTTTGCTTCTGCTTTTCTGCTCTAGTCTTCTTACTAGTCTTCATTATGGTTGTTTCAGAATCAGTTTTCTTTTTAGGAACACTTGCCTTTTGTTTAGGAGGAACCTTTCCTGAAGCAAAAGCATAGTACTCTTTATATGACTCAGAGTTGAGGATTTCCTCATTCGTTAGTTCTACTGGTAAGATTGCACCATACAGCTGTGTAACTTCATTCCTGGAGATGACATTGAGTGTTGTAAACATGGGGTCATTCCTGGCATAGTGCCAATTGACCTTGTTTCTTCGTGGGATTGCTGGATCTTTAGACATGATGAAGTTAACGATAAGCTTTGTGAATCGTGGGTAGTACATGAGATTAACCTTCTTTGTCTTCTTGCTTTCAATTTGAAAGGTAAGGTCTTCCCATAGAAGAAAGGCATAGTCCACCTTCTTGTTATTGTACATACCCCAGATGATTTGAGCTTGTGACAAACGAAGACCGTCATATGAAGTTTTACCGCTGAGACACTTGTTGATGACGGCAGCAAATGACCTCCACAGTTAATGAAGCTTGTTGACATTAACATCAGTGATCTTCCTTATTTCTCCAGTGTGACCAAGATGAGCAAGAAATGATCGAATGTCCTTTTCAAATGGTGGTTCATCAAATTTTTCATTCTTGACTCTAGGACAGATCTCGAGCATATCTCTGAAGTTTTTAAGATTGACAATGTGTCTCTTGTCGTTCATCTTGAATCGTATAGAACGGTTGTGAACATATGTTGTGGCCCAGAACTCCTGCATGTAAATCTCTAGAATATCAGCTGTAATTAGAAATGCCTTGTAGAAAGGAGTGATCTTCAATACATCGTAGACAACTTGCAGAGTTGCTTCCTTTGAAGAGATATCTGGACTTAATCGAAGATTGCATTTCTCGATCTTTAGTCCTTTGGTAGGAGCAACTAGAGCATCATCTAGAGCAATCTGATCATCCCTTGTGATGTCTATGTTTCTGTTTAAGAAAGAGTTAATGCACTATATAATGAGACACTATCAATCACACACTAGAACCTTTATGACTTTTAGCACCCTTTTAGATCAATCATCTTAGATAGACTAACATCGAATGATATCGAGACTCCTATTGTAACAACTAAGTTGATTATAGAAAGCCTTGGATTTAATGAGCTCTTGTTGTCTATTTTATACTAAGAGATTTGTTTAATTTAACCTTAGTTGGAAAATTTGATCTTAAGAGTGTTATGTCAAAAATTGGTTAAGTGTCAAAAGTGTATTCACTCGTTCGGTCCACAAAGAATAACATCTCATTCGGTTCTCAATGAATAACTCTTGTTCGGTCCACATTACACTTTACTCGTTCAGTTTGCATTGGTTTTCCCTCGTTCGGTTCACATTGTTTACCCTCCGTTCGGTCCACACTAAATTATGATCGTTCGGTCCACACTTTATATCACTCGATCGGTTCACACTAAATTGGCACTCGTTCGGTCTACACTAAATTACTCGATCAGTTCACATTACAAATCACTCAATCGGTCCATACGTTTTCATGCTCGTTCGAATCACATAACACTTCTTTCTTTTGGTCCACACTTCTTTAATGCTCGTTCGATTCATACATATTTTGATCGTTCGGTTTCTTAAGG
>BQNB010171176.1:0-10680 GCA_026074375.1 Tanacetum coccineum | reverse complement strand
ATATAAACATTTATCAAAAAGAGCACCCGGGTATTCTTCCAAACCCACTCCTTCCTAGTTCCTACAAGTCAATTCAATATGTCAAAAAGTTGATTTTTCCATCAATCTTACTTCTAACAAACTTTACATGTCGCATTTGTAAGTAGGTACATCCATACGGTTCATCATAGGTCGAATTTCTATGACGCTGTTATTACTATTAAGTACTCCCACCGTAGCAATATAATTGTCCACGATACAAAAAACATCGCTTAAGAGATGTGCAGGTGTCAAAGCAAGAATATGGCGACCTTTATATCATTTACAAATAATTAGTTATTTCTTTAGGTTTTGTAATTCACCTTCTAATCAGGGATGATACGGTCAACTTAATCAATTCTACATATCATTTTGTACACGTGAACAATTATTCCGAGACATATCAATTAAGATGGACAAGCCGAGGAAATAAGCTAATCCAAACACCCTAATTGGATGGATGTGTTTGTTTCTGATCTCATTTCGGCTTATGTTTCATAAGCCCAGCTTTTCCTGTTTATTTTGAAACTTTTTGGCTTACTATGATATAACATACGAGCTGATAATTTTCAAAATAAGCCGTAAAACTTGAGCTATATATATATATATATATATATATATATATATATTATTTGTAGGCTTATCAACTTATTATATTTCAGCTTATATTTCACACGCCCAAATTTTCCGCCTTATTTTAAGGCTTATGTAAGCTCATAAGTCTCAAAATAAACCAGAAAATTTGGTATAATACACCGATATCAAATAAGCCGATAAGCCCACAAATAAGCTTAAACAAACACTGTCCTGTGTTTGGATTAGCTTATTTCCTCGGCTTATATGGGATTATTTGAATTTGGAAAAGCCAATAAGCTAATCCTTTAGGGCTTAGGGCTTATGGACTTACTTAAGTCCATAAGCTCAAATGAATAAGCTGATAAGACCTAAAATGTTAACTTATGGGGTTTTCCAAATTGAAATAAGCTCATATAAGCCGAGGAAATCGAAACATAGGAGAGTGTTTGGGGTTATTATTTGACAAGGCCAAACTTTGGGGTTACGTGTATGAATTCGATTATCTATTTGAGTAAGAATTGCAGGTAAGTAATATTTATAAAAAAAAAAGAGACATACGACGATAAGTTGAAGAGTGGCATGATGATCATGATGAGTGAGAGATAAATGTTTACGACTAAGTCTTTTATCAGTAAAAGGTAAATCATCTCGACCTATCACATTAACTCCTTTCTTAATTCCAATTTTACGACTCTCTTCTTCTTCTTCTTCTTCTTCTTGTAAAGTTGTGTCATTTAATGGCACCAAAACCCCAACCTGTCAACAAAATTATATATATATATATGAGAGTTGATGAATGAATGAATCATTATTTATTATAAATACAAATTCTTGTGTACCTGTGAAGAAGAAGAAGATGTTTGCATAGTAACCGGGAAAATTTATGATAGAACCCTAATTAGTTAAAACGGATATGAATGAATTAGGGGTGTGAAAACAGTCTGAAACCAAACACGGATCCGACCCGGGTAAAAACATTGTTTTAACTTTTACAATTCAGGAAATCCTTACAAGTAATTGATGTGATTTTTCTTTTATATAACCAATCGTGAAAGGGGTGTTGTTTTGATTTATGAAACATAAGTTTATTGGGCTTATATTTTATAAATTTAATTTTTTAGCTTATTTTGACTTGCAGGCTTATATAATAAACTTATATAAGCCTAAAGTCTCAAAATAGATTAGAAAATTAGGACTTATGAAATATAAGCTGAAATCAAATTTGATTTGGGCTTATATATCATAAGCTCCAATTTTCTGGCGTATTTTGAGACTTAAGAGCTTATATAAGTTTATTATAATATAATAAACTTATATAAGCTCTTAAGTCTCAAAATAAGCCAGAAAATTTAAGCTGAAATGGGCTTATGTTTCATAAGCCGAAACAAACACCCTCAAATTGATTTGCACAGTCAAAATATTTATGTTTTGGCATCTATACCTCTACATCACTTAGCGGATGTGCAAATCAAAACACAAATATTAAGGGTACAAATGTCATGACACAAATATTTTAAGTGTGCAAATATGTTGCGGTTGTCGTAAGGGACTTCTACAAGAATTTTTACAACTCCCTAGGCAGTGTACCTCGCCGTTGTAGTGTAGTATAGGCAAGACTCGGGGGTTGTGATCGTTCTCTATAGGAATAGGTGAGGAAGGCTTTGATCACGGTCTAACAGAATTCTAAGGGTTGAGAGAAGATTTTTTTTGTGTTTTTATGTTTTTAGGAAAGCAGGTAAATCATATATTTGAGAGGTTTGGTTGGTTTTAGCTATTAAACTAAATAATAAACTACGCAACTGGTGATAACAATATAATAAAAGATTGTGTTTATTTAATCATGTATTACTCCCTAGATTGCTTCTCCTAATGTTGTTGCTTTGTCACACTTGTGATGATCTATGTAATTATTTCTTAAGTCATGAATGTAATTATTTCCTAAGTCATGAATGAATTACACGAACTAGGGTTCGCCCCTTTCTTTTACTCTAAAGTTGCACACTTAAAACCTTAAAAACGGATTTGTATATATAGGAAAATCGATGTGACGGCGTCACGTGTAATCTGTGACGCCGTCTCCAGCTTCTGAGTAGAAATTCTTGAGAGATGTTGGTGTAAGTCCGTAGTCTTGTCCGTTTCTTCTCCAAATTTGCCCAAGTCACGTGTATTTCCTCCAAATGTCTTCCAAATGCTGAATACCTGAAAAGGAATGATTAAGTACCTATTTTGGGCATAAATGCACGATTTAGGAGGTTAAACGACTCCGAAAAAGTGTATAAAATGACACCTCATCAAATACCCCTACACTTGGGATTTACTTGTCCTCAAACAAATGGGCTTTTCTACCTAGACAATAGCAATATGAGGGTCATTTTACCTACTCTTTAAAAGTATTTTACAACACAGCCATCTAGACCTTGTAATTAAAAGCATGGAAAGTATATACTAACACCTCACATAAGTGTTTGAGATTCTCTCTTTCACCCGGGTGTATAATAAATTATAACATAAGAGGGAAACGAAAAATCAACACTCATTACCTGTCATAGCATATAAATTATCATAGGCTTGGTAAAGGATCAAACCTCCACCACTAGGCGCAAGCATTATTCATTACTATCTAAGAGGTCTTTTCTTTAAAGGGTTGTGGGTTGGGAGGTGTAAGATATACATTATAATTAAAATGGAAATCGGGTTATGGAGTACATTTTGGGTTTTGTAGCTTTTAGTAAATTTGGGAGTGAGAGGGTTTAGCATAAATATTAGTGTTACTACGGAAATACACGGCGTGTTATGGTTGCTAAGCAAGACATTTTTCAGACGAAGATTTCTACAAAAAACTTACACAATTCTACATCATCTCTTTTTTTTTAATAGGTACATAATACATCATACTTGGGGTTTATACACGTATCCCTAACCTTGAGCTTTTACTATGCCGATATATACAACTAACTAATGACCCGATTTGAGGTGGATCAAAATAACATGGAGATCATCTAACAAATATATAGGGGTATTGACTTAACTTTTCTTTCCCATTCTTCCGCGAAATAAATACTACCATGAATCCCAATCGTCCCAAAACTGTATTTACAAGGATAAGGACTTAGCAACTATGTATCTAAATAGATTAACTTGTTTTATTTTAAAACAATAAAGTACTAAAAGCGAGTACATACAAGGTAAGCTAAGGCGATTTAGGTGTAACGATTGGTTTAAGGGTGATAATGATCTTCATTAATAGTCCGGCTTAACCAGAAAATTGCGAAAACCGTGAAAAAGAATAGGCTCGGAGGGTTGTACTAGGGGTATTCTGTACTAAAGATGAGTGTATGGCAAGGGTGTGGGATTAGTTATTTATCGGTTTTGTTCTTGCTGTGACATCATAACAATTACAGTTTTAAAACATGGGTTATCCTAATATGCGCTTTATCAGAAAGAAGTCCTAAAACTTCTATGCGTCTGGGATGCATTCTGCAAAAACAAGTTCTAGAATTGTAATATACTACCGGGTAACTCTTATAATCTTAACAGTTAACCAATACCAATATTCAGAAAAGGTAACAAAACCCGCATACACATCCGTTTAACGACGAATAGAACACATGATTTCTCACTCTACTCGAACAAGCTAAAGAGGTAAAACATCTAAGGGCGAACTCCATTTAGTCCCCCCCCCCCCCCCCCCCCTGTTTCCCCTCCTTTTGTGGATTTTTATAATTAGTTGTTTGTTAGCTTAAAATAAATTCTATCTTATGAGACGTCTTCCTTCGATACTTTGTTTTCTTCGGTATGTGTCAATAAAAAAATTAAATTAGGGTAAAACACTACTCGTTATGAAATGTTTCGATATGTTATCCCCCCCCCCCCCCCCCCCCCCCCCCCCCCTTCATTTAAAGACAAAGGCAAGAATGTGGTGTCTAGTTAGAGTTGTTAAGGAGAAGTCTTGTGAGTTTTTATGAGGCGTATGTCCCCCATACCGCGTAGTTGATAGCATTTGGGCTCGCACCCCATTGTTATATAGCAAAGTACCTTGTTTTGAAGAATGAGGAATATAAGGGGATGACAAAGTAAAAGCTATATTGAGAGGCTATGAGAGATAGCTTTTGCCGCGGTTACGTCATTTTTCGACGTGCTTTGAATCGTTTGTGTGCTTTCGGTTGATGATAATGGATGATTTAGAGAATACAATGACTGTGGACTGATCGTGTGTTTAAATGCGTTTCGCATCTAAGATGGATTGTCCTATGCAAACTTACCTAAGAAACTTCTTCAGCTTCTTCTCATCAAACTAAAACCTGTAATCAAAGACAAAGAAAAATACACCAAAGCAATAAAATATTCCGGATTACAAATATAATATACAATATGAATTTAGGGTTTTGACTCGATAAATAGAGTAAATATAGGACATGGTATGGATATGTAGATTGGTCATGGGTAGTATCAATGTTTATATGCGACGTGGGTTATAAAGAAGATTAATATATAACTTGAGAGTTTGTTAAAAGTTTGGTGCGTAGATGTTCGCTATAGTTTTGTTATTTTGTCACAAATACTTAAAAACTTTAAGTTTTGTTGTCGGTGGGCGTTTGGTACTACGCCATGTCAAGAAAGTCTTGACGCCACCGTCTATCTAGGTGTCGTGGTGACGTTCATTGTCGGGTTTGTTAGAAGATTATTGTGAGCGAGCCGTTTTCTTACCTTCTGGTGAAAACGATGAATTTTTTTTAGGGTTTGTTGATTTGAATGTGAAATGTATCTTCGTTGGGCACGTTTGATCAAGGAGTTCTCATGTATAGATTGAGTTTCCTGCTACGGCAAGTATGCTGCATATAACCCTCATGAGGATTTTAGAACAAACTTTACTCATATGATGACTGGGTCGATAAATGAGCTGGGTTTGCGATGGATTAATCTAAAGAAAATTACTTAACATGCTTTGTTGAACTTGTGAGCAAAAAACCGGATAGATTCCCTAGACTTATTATTTGCAATACTTTGATTGAAATAAGCGGCTGATAGTGGTATTAAAAGATGAGTGATGAGGCAGTGAAGTTTTGCTGAATTGTGATGTTGATCAGAGATTAGGAGTGTTTCTGAAGCATGGACAAGAATAAAAAATAATGAAAAGAAGATAAAACACATTAACAATCCTAACGTGCGGGAAAAATAAATTGGTTGACCTCCCAAAAAGCGCTTTTCTTTATTACGATTCTTGTAGCTAGGACTCGAAGTCTAGCGATGGCTCTTACGTGACTTATCCTTTGGTGTTCTCACTTGGCCCTCTTCTTTCCAATTCTCATTATGGTAGTCGAATTTCTTTGCTAGCTATATTACTTTCGTTTTCCCTGGTATCTCGGTCCTAAGGGTCAGAAGTTATTGCCGTATAGAGTAATATGGTTTTCCCCGGTCCATCGTGTATCTCAAGGATCAGAAAAAAGGGTGTATAGAATCAGTATTTATTGTCCTTAAAAGTCTATATGGTTAGACGCTTCATCATCTCTTTATGAGCAATCTTAAATGTGAGTTTTCTCCGTCTTATTGTCGAAAGTAACCGTTCCCTTTACCTGATCAATGAGTCATGATAAGATCAATACCTTTTTATAAATATACGTAGTTCGTAAATTATTTAAAGTTACAATTAGTATTATTATATAAATTATAAGGTGGTAAGATAACATAAATCAAAATTATAGGTGAAGTCCAGAAGTTTTGAACTTCCCGGGTCGTTTCCCCAACGAGAATGCATATTGATGAAAGATCAGAAACGTCGTTTAACGAGTGAAGAATTCGATGCTTTTGAATGAAACCAGATTATGATTTGTTTTCATGTAAGCTACAATCGGAAAATTAAGCATAAACTAGAACTTATAAATACACTTTAAGTGGAATGGAGCGAAATTTTAACCTTAAAATAACGCAAAACGGGAAGGAGAATAATCCTTTCTAACAAAATCTTGAGATTCTAAATCCTCTAAAATTAACAAAAATTAGTCATGAAATATTAGTCGTTGTTTGTGGTGGTTGGTTGTTATATGATATCATCCCCATACTACAACCTCCATTATCCAAACACGAATGGGTTGTGTGTGTGCTCGCTTGAGAACGCTCTTTATGGTTGATGAATCGTGTGTGTGTGTGGTTGTGTCGTAAAACCCCGCTTCTCTCTCTCCAACCATCGAATATAGAGTTTGCACATGTGTGCTCTCTAAGTTGTGATAGATATATATCAAATCCCCCCAACCCCCTCAACGTGAAAGTGGGTCTAAATTTTAAAGAAAATTTACTAAAAAGAAATATATTTTTTTTTTTGATTATTTTTCTATTTTATAATATTTAACCAAAAACCCATGCCCCCATTCTCTCTCCATCCGACCCAACACATCATATAACCCTCACAAAAACACCTACACACCACCCCATAACAACACAAAACCCCTCCCGAACAAAAACAGCCCCCCCCCAACACGTGTTGCACTGGCACTAGTGCCCCCCCTAGCCCAATACCCCCCCCAGACAACCCTCTGCACTCCCGCCCGCCTCCCCACCTGCTTATAAATAAGATGAGAAATAAACCTAAAATGGCCTTATAAGCCAAAATGGCTAAAATGACTATAAAGATTAGATTTTGCAAACAATAATCGAAAAAGACCCCAGGGCAAGTGGTAGAGTATGTGTTGTGTAAAACGTTTGGGTGTGGGGTTGAGGTCTCGGGTTCGAGCCTTGCTCACCCGGGGCTTCCCCTACTCCCAAATGTTTTTGCAAATTCCATTTTTTTATAACTTTTTAGAAAAGCACTAAATAAGCAATTTTTACAAAGACACTTTTTTTATAAAACACAAATAAGCACTAGAATAAGCTAAGAAAGACAGAATAAGCTAAGTTATACTCAAAGACTAAAATGCTAACAGTTGGGCTTTTTAAGCACTAATAAGCAAGATGAAAACTTTACAATAAGCTAAGACAGATAAAAGGGACATATCTAAAATAGCACTCGGGACAAAAAATAAGCAACTACCAAAAGCTAGAATGGCAGTTTTACTTCACAAAGCTAATATAACATAGAAATTTTAGTTAAAATGCAAATAAGCTTGAATATGCTCTTAACGTAAAGGAAATTATGCTAAGGGGTCCTTTACTAACCTAATAAGCTATACAAACATAGAATAAGCAAATGCAATAAGAGATAAGCTTAAATAAGCCAAATAAGCCTTTTGGCCAAAACTGATAAAGCCAAAAGGCCAAAAAGGACTTTTCTGCTTTAAAATACTCTAGCAAAAGGTCCTTATGGCGTGTGGCTTTATCCACTAGAAGAATGGCCAAAAAGCTACAATAAGCAACAAAGAAAAAGCATTTTGAAATTCAAATAAGCACTTAAAAAGCTTCATGAAAAGGTTGTTTCTCAAAGATTTCAACACTTGGCAAATTTTTCAATCTTTACAAACTACCACTTTTGAGCTTAAAAATAAGCACACAAACAGATCCTTATGAACTTTTAACCTACAAACAGATTGGCTTTAGACCTCAAAGAACAATAATCAACACTCAAAAAGCATTTTGGAAATTAAAGTTGAGCAACAGTAAGCAAATGGAAAAGCATTATTTCTCAAAACTTCTTCACACCTAGCACCTTTTTGCAGTTTTAGGTAAAACACAAACCAAACAATGCAGGCTTTAAAGCTTTGTTTCTAACTTCTTTTAACACATGAATAAACACAAAAACAACACAAAAGCAACAATAAGCAAAGCACAATCAAATAAGTGACTAGAATAAGCTTAAACTTAACAGTTTCAAGCAATGAACTCTTAAAATCTTAATTTTGAGTTTTAATACCTAAAAACTTTTAACAACTGAACTTTATGATGATTTTAAGTTAAACTAAGGTGACCAAAAAGACTTATTCGTTTGGACCGTTTTGACTTCAAATCAGGTTAAAACCAAACACCCCTTTTGAAATCTTTTTGAAATGCCTTTTTGACTTGCAAACTTAAATTTTTTATGAACAACCCTTAAGACCAAATATCTAACTAAGCTTTATAAGCATTATTATGCAATTTCAATAAACATATAAACCAATTTTTAAATAAGCTAAAACAGATGACGCAAGTAGTAGCTATTTAAGATAGATTTTTGAGAACTTACACTATTGACTTCTAAACATAAGACAGTTTAATAAGCATTAAACATCACAATTAAGCATTAATAAGCTAATAGCAAAAATAATGCATGCATTAAGCAATATATAAGGAGTTGAATAGTAAATAGTATAAAAATTTAAATGAAAAACTTACTAAACACATTGCTCAAAACAGGGTAAATAATCAAATAAACGAAGCTCAGTTGTCAAAAAATATAATAGTGTGGTCATATAACTCTCAACAGTAGCTTATATCCAAAAAGATTTGGTGTTTTTAGGGGTGGATCTTTTTAGTATTTTTTTTAAAAGACAGTAAATAAAAGTGATAAAACAGTAAATAAAGGCAAAGATTAAGAAGCTAAAAGCTTAGTGAAGCTTTTAGGTTAGATCAATAAGCTGCATCAAAGCTTAACAAGCTTAACAGGTTATATTGAATGATCAAACACAGAATCTTAAGAGCAATACCTTAAACTTTTCATTAAAAACTTAAACTTTTACAAGGAATTTGTAATACAGAATAACTTTAAAAACTTAAATCAAAATTACATTAAAAGAGACTAAAAACTTAGAACAACTACTAAAAAAACTCTCCTTACTACAAGGGTTAAGCCCTCTATTTATAGGCCGGATAGAAGGACCTAGATCCTTGGCTTGGTTTTCTTGTGTGAGAGGAAAAGAAGCTTCAATCTTGGCCCTTTAAATCATCTAGTGCTTCTTTAAATCCATCACAACCCTTGATTGTGTCCACGCAATCATTCCCCAATGATTGCTTTGGATCGCCAACGTGTCAGGGGCCAAAAACGTCACCCATTGCATCATTTAAGCTTCTAGAAGGGGGTTTAAGTGGGTTTAACCTCGGGGTAAGAGTAATTTTGGGGATGGAGGGTGAACAGTAACAATGGGGGAGTGAGCGGGAAAAGGGGTTGCCTGTTTGTTTGGTGCAGGGTGAGAGTTTGGTGGATTGGCAAGAATGGTCCCTCCATTTTATATGAGTATATGCATTAAAGGTCCTTGGTGGTACAACTTTGGTCCTTGGAGTTTATACTTGTTTGCACCGTTAGTCCTTAAAGGACTAACGGGGGTGTTATATGGAATAGGGAAAACGGGGTGTGAAGTGTGTTGGGCTTGGTGTTTGGGCCGTAGCTATAAAGAGAAAGGTGATGGGCTTTTTGGAGGCTTAAGGGTGTATAAGGTATAAGTGGGCTTTCCCGGGCCCACTAGGTGGGTACGGGTGGGCCCACTTTTGGCAATTTAGGATTTCGGGTTCGGTTTTCGATGCTCTTTCCAAATCCACTTCCTGGGGTTGACTTTGACTTGATTTGACTTTGACTTGACTTTTCTTTCACGCTCTTTCCATTCTCGTGCTCGCTTTTGTCGTTTTGACTTTGATTTTTGTCCTTTTCTTAGATATCCATTTCCTGCACAATACAAATGCAAAACATACAAATACAATGTATTTTTGGTATATTTTTAGTCATTTAAGTCTGGTTTTAGTGGTCAAAGGTATGTGTAATTAAACACATACCAAAATCCCCCATACTAAGTTATTGCGTGTCCTCACGTAATGCTATAAGTAAGCACTTAGAAAACTAAGAATCTCAATCCCCCTCGACTAATTACCTCGAAAAGTAGCTAAGTGTTCATCAAGGGGAATTAAAGAATCAAGAGTTTCGAAAAGCCCTATTTTTACCACTTTTAAAGATATACACTTATTCCTAATTCATCGTCCCCGACTTTTCACTAGCTCCAAACCAAGCTTAAACGAAATCACCGTTAAATATCAGTTAAGATCCTAACACTACGTATATTTGCAACTTGTGAACTGTTCACTCCCGACAATTATTATATCTTAGGTGAATGAGTTATTTTGAATTTCAACCATGGATCAACGTTTTTTCAAAATTCTATGCTTCACGTTCCACCCGAGAATAATGAGTTTGAA